>PVPY01000035.1:0-53044 GCA_002982035.1 Fusarium algeriense
CTTTATAACTATTTTATTTAATTTATTATAATAGTTTCAAAACGAAGTAAAAGTGGGGTTTTAAGGTGTATACTGTGTATTTGTCTAGAGACTTTTGGAGCATAATTTTATCAGCACGCCAATGTAACTCCCCCAAGCATCTACCGTCCACCGTGCAATAAAATGGCAATCCCAAATAGGTTCTATTATTCTTTGCTGAGGTCCGTCGGCACCGAACTCTCCCGAATAATCCGTCTCGCTGTTATGCCTTATCCCTGCTAACAATTAGACCCTCCGTACCCTTAGGGCTGACGGTCAAAGCACCTGTAGAACGCGTTTCATCTCATCGCTAGCAACTCTCTTGGCATAATCTCGAGCACTCCCAAACTGTCCCTTCAAGTCAGGATCAGCTCCCTGACTCAACAACCATTTCACCCTTTCAACAGCGCCCGCCATAACAGCATTGACAATTGGGTACTGTGCCGTCATATAGCGTGAGACGAGCCTATCATTGACCCCTGCCCCGTTCTCCACTAGCAGTGCCATTACCAGAATCCTTCCCTCATCAAATTCTTTGCTTGGCGTTACAAGCCCAGCGTGAGGATTTAATCCTGGGGGGCAAGCACCCGCCGCGTAATACAACGGTGCTCCATTTCCGATTTTAGCCCCAGCGTTCAGGAGCTTCTGCACCGTTTCGACAGTTCCCGTAATTGCAGCAGTCTCGAGCGCCTCACAGGAATTTGTTTCTGGTCCACCAAAACGGTCGCGATAGTCCTGTTGACTGCCAAGGTTCGGATCTGCCCCGTGCTCTAGAAACCAGTCAAGAAGCTCTTCGTTGCCAGTGCGGACAACGGATGGGAGGAGGACAGCCCCGTAGAAACCCGGCGTATTGGGAGTCCAACCGTGCTGTACAAATAGCTCAAACAAAGACTTTTGATGATCCTTTGGAGCCGCAAGAGCCCATGATGGCGTTTTTTTTGTGATTGGTGCTCCGGATTCAAGTAAATAGTGTACGACATCAGCTTTACCACTGCCCAAAGCATTGACCAGACCTTCGTGAAGAAAGGCTGGTGTGCGAGACTGAGAGGTGACGATTGATTGAACGGTGGATAGGTCACCTTCTAGACACGCGGTGCTGAAAGCAGCATAATCGGGCTGTGAAAAGGCATATCCATTGAAGAGCATTAGATCGCTGGGCTCCTTTATAGGTATGTCGCCTTGAGGAGTACTCATGCGATTGCCCATCCGTTGCTTTTCTGGTGTCATTCGCTGCATCTCGTCAAATTGAAGCTGAGCCTGGACAGAGGCCATTTGTAACATTGCAGGAGCCATATTTTGCTGTTGTTGTCGCATCACCATTTGTCGCCCTCTCCACGCGAGGGATTCTTGAGTTTGCCCCGAAGACATTGTTTCGATGAATTTATAGCTGTTCTTGTAAATTAAAATTCTAGGTTGTTTGTAAGCTGATGGCTGGTCTTTTTTATGCTGTGTTCCGCTGACGTAATGCTCTGCATGGGTCGACTTTGATCAACAGGTAGAATAAAGGCAAAAGTTCTATTCCTTGCGTATTTCGAAGGATCTAGACTCAATCTAACTCTTCAACTTCGACATTAAATTGCCTCGCTTATATGTCAAGAGGGTTATGTACCATGTTCTCTGAGCTTGCGACCACTTTGGGCATTGAGCTCTAGGGTACTTACCTTGGACTCCGCTGAACGAGGATAAAAGCGATGTGCCTCCATATACTTTTTGACGGGCGATTTGGGTATGTTTATCCATTCTAGCTCGTCTTTCAGTTCCAGGGAAGCCCATAAATAATTGCATGAATATATTCATAAATGCCTAGAAGATGTTCGTTGTGGGACCCAGATATCAAAATATAATAGTGGTCATAGAATGGAGTGAAAATTCTCATCTGTATCAACTCAAGTGCTCAATTTTAAAACATGAAGCTTTGTTAAAGCCTCAAAGTTGCACAATCCATGAGGCCAGTCCAGCCATAAGCATGGTCCCAAAGACCCGTGCAGCACTCGATCCAGCGCCATTAGTTTCTTCTGGTGCAGCTGCATCAGTTGAAGATGCAATTGCAGAAGTCTCAGCACTCGTGGAACCAGTCTCACTTCCAGTAGCCTCAAGAGTGCCAGAATCCTCCGTGGCTGTAGCTTGAGATGCCGACTCGAGCAGATCCTGACCTTTGGTGATGACGATTGGCAGCGTACTGAAAGACAACCCAAACTCTTCTGTGATGCTTTCGAAACCAGTGGCAGTTTCCGTAATACCGTCTTCCCCAGTTTCGCTTGGCAGTAGCATAGTCGTGCAAGTTCTGGGCGTGCCACTGCTTACAAGGCATTCAACAGAACTGACGCCGCCCAAATCATTTAAACCCAGCATCCAATGGAACGTGCCTGTAGAAGCTGAACCGGCTGGAACAATCTTGCTTCCCCATGGTCCGACTACTATGGTGTTGTTATATCCAGATGATTTGCATTGTGCTGAGACTTCGTCGGGACAGAATAACTGCAATGTTGTTGCTGTTGGATCGGTGGCAATAACTGTAGCGGAGGGCGTGCGCTCCTTGTAGAGAGCAAAAGGGACTATAAAGACTGGCGTTGTGAGTGCTGAAGGCATTTTGAGTGATAAAACGAATGACAATGGTGGGATGTTAGTGGTCATGTTTTAAAAGAAACAAAGGGGCGCAAGGGCATTGGCGAATTCTTGGAACCGGAGGTAAACTGATCATTTCAATTGGTTGATTGAGAGCAGCACTAAAGCGAATAAACGTTGCTAAGGCTGAGTTGGTGGTAATTTCGGGTTCATGGTTAAAGCCGGCTAATGAGTAAAATCGCAATGTCATTCGTTGCCTCGCATTTATTCGGAATCCCGTTCGCATACATAGTACAAGTCAATTTGTTACTCTTACATATCCTTAAACTTTTTCCCCTACGAGATGATAATAAGCGAAGCCAACTCAGCGATAAATACAACACCAAGAAAGCGCCCAGTATTTGATCCAGCTCCATTCGTCCCCCGCGGTGCCTCGGTACTAGTCGAAGTTGCGGTCGCTGTGCTTGTCGAAGCATCGGATTCTGTCCCTGTAGCTGTAGCTAGTGGGATCAATCTCAGTAGTTCTTGACCAGCAGTGATGATAATTGAGACCTGAGTGATATCTAGCATTTCCTCAGAACTGGTCACAGTCCAGGTATGGGGATTCCAATCATAATCTGGATCATATCTCGTGTAACCCAACGGAACCTGAAGAACAGTGCAAGTTTGGCGTATACCAGAGCTCATTAGACACTCTACAGATATAGCTTCTCTTTCAATTTCCCAAAGCCAATGCATCGTTCCCGTGGACGGCCCAATCACGAAGGTATGGGTGTAGCATTGATCACAGTTGACCTTTGAGTGGGTCGGGCATATCAATCCGATTGTAGTTGCTGTTGGGTTCGCGTCTATAACTGAACCTGTTGGCGTTACGAGAGAGTAAACAGCCATGGAAATAATATTGACGGTTGTTGTAAGCGCAGATGACATTTTGACAGGAGAGATGAAGGTAAAGAGAAAGGTCTGTTGTTTTACCAATATGATCGACGGTTGAGTAATTGATACTCAAAGTACTTGGTATGTTTTATATGAGTACAAGTGCCCGAGGCCATCAGTGGTTCCCAAGAATGGAAGTTCAAAGCTCATTTTTTCCATTGGTTCATCTAATGCCAAGGAGAAAAAGTCACTGCCAAGCTCGTGATTTTCTTGATGGTCAACCAAATAGAGATAAGTTGCATCTTTTTCTGGTCCGTTGGCTAGCTCCCTCCCGAATGATCAAGAATCACATGCCAATCGACCTAGTAATTCTCGACATAAAAATCTCAACACCAAAGCTACCTTTTATCTGATTAGCGATTCTTCACCATATATCTGATCTGAATCACCAGCAGGGGGCCCAAAGCCTTCTTACCCCACAAACTTGTAAAAGATGTCATTAGCAATGATACTCTTATAGACGATTGTGACATTAAATAAAATTCCCCATTCTACGTTACACAAGAAAACAGTCTTTCTTCTAAGGCTTCCTACACGGCTGAAGAGTTCATCACTCACTTGTATTATCAATAATGCAAACCCCTCTCTGTGTTACCATGTTGATTGGGCATCAGCCCACGAGCCGCAATGACTAATAATTCCCTCCTCACAACAAATTCATGACTTCAATCAATTGTCTACCTAATGGGATAAAGTCCTGACCATGTACTCCCAGCGCGCGAGCTTTGTAGCGCTTCCGAATGAGATGATAGGCCGAATTTTTGAACTGAGTGACCTCTCGGACCATTTCAGCCTCGCATTGACATGTCGTCGCCTCAAAGAAGGCGGTCAACCCACTTTAATGCGACACCAGAAAGCACACCGAGAGTACAACCTTATTTCCGACTTTTTGCCTCTGACTGTACCCTCGGTTCTGCAAAAGGTTGTTCGAGACCCATATGTTGCTTGGAATATTCGTTCTATCGAGATCTGGGGCGATCGCTGGGGTTGGGATTGCTGGGGATCGTTCAGACTCGAAAAGCCAGAAGGTATCGATAGCAATTATGAGTGGTCGCAGGTTTTTGAGAACAAGATTGCGGAGAAATATACACTGCCTGATGAAGACCTAGAGCTATATCTTGATCTTCTGGACGAACATGCTGATTTATTTTCGGACATCGCACTTGCGGATTTGCGAGACAAGTATTTTCTCCAGGGAGCGGATTGCTTCTATAAGCTCCTCCTCATTCTGCTCTGCCCCCGTCTACAGAGTCTGAAGCATATCCCGACCGACCATCATGCCATTATTGCAGATTCAAGGTGAGTTACTAAGCTATTCGCAACTCGGCCTCAAGAGATGGGAAGTCGCTGACCTTATTAGTAACTACACCATGCTCTTAGTTTCCGACGCAATTCACTGCAACTGTTTATTGGGATATTGGGCCCCTGGTTTCAGAAACCTTCGAGAAATCGTTGTCGGTCTTGATGCTGGCCTGTGGTTCCAAAGCCAGGAGACACAAGCATACCCCAACGAAATATTTCCAAACATAACTCTGCTGCCGCAAATTAAGTCTGTATACTTCGGATTTCTGGACTTTGGAGACTTTTCGTACATATCAACCATTTTCTGCGTTTCCTCCATTGAACATATATTCATGGATCGCTTGGACGACAGCACGGTAGCAGAGAGCGTCGAAAACGTTTCGGCCTTCCTTCACGCGCCCAAAGCTCTCAAGTCTTTCACTGTGCGTAGCGATTCAAGCAACTTTGTTAAGAACGCTCAGCTCGCACTCATGGAATTCATGGATGGCCCAGGGGAAGATCTGGAAACTTTGATAGGATACTCCGGTCACCAACAGAACTCGGGGCTCTTTTCTCCCTATGATATGGTTGACGTCTCTAGGAGATTATCTATCCTCAGCGTCGGCGTTATCCGCTTCATAGAAATGGGGTTCTTGATTTCGGATATAACCCAGGAGAAGATGAGAAATGCAATGCGCGAGTATACGAATACTTCTCATTCATACCGGTTTGTAGTTATGAGTGCATTTCCTTCTGCCTCAGAAGTGCTCATATTTCGTAAAACCTATGAAGAGGATGAAAAGCTGGACATGCAACTTTTGGAAGAAGTTCTCATTGCACTTCTGGAATGTTACGAATGTCTAAAGGTCATATGCCTTGAACAACAGACAAACCGGAATGGACAGTACGTCAATGACTATAGTTTCTCGAAGCTGGTTGATGCTGCTTGGGAGAGGAAAGTTGATGTATACGTACGGGGAAACACTAAAATGCGACGGCACCAGCTGAATCTTCCAACGCCGCCAACCCTGATATCACTTGAGCGGCTGAAGCCACGAGATCAGACAGCCGGTACAATGGTTGACCCTTTCACGGGAATGAGAGTCGTCAGAGAACTGAGCGAGGCTGAGGGGGATACTGAAACTTTGGCTTTTAGAGAGCAGGGAGAGGTGGAAAGTTGAAGCTGAATGAACACCAAACAGTGCGGCGTTTATCATCAAAGTGGGCATGAAAAAACTACACAGGATGAACATGTTGAGCTGGATATTCCATATGTATTGTACGGCTAAAATGAACTTATTGGAAGGAAACTAACTACCCAGACATTAGACTCATTCCTTCAACCTGACTGACTATGGCATGCCTAAATCAGGAAGTTGTCTGTATCTATTCTTTTCGTTTCCAATTTATTAAAATTGGAAGCATATTCCACAGCTTTCTTCACAGTAGTTTAACAATGAGTTGCTCTTACAAATGAGCTAATCGGCACCCGCTTTATACTCGAAGAGTCAAGTTTCACTTATCTGTAGCTAACGTTACCTCAA
Source organism: Fusarium algeriense (assembly GCA_002982035.1). Classification (NCBI taxonomy): domain Eukaryota; kingdom Fungi; phylum Ascomycota; class Sordariomycetes; order Hypocreales; family Nectriaceae; genus Fusarium; species Fusarium algeriense. Next base: position 6,345 of record PVPY01000035.1, read on the forward strand.
CATCAACGACCACCTAGCGATCCTACGTGAATGAGATAGGAAGGGAAGAAACTTACTCTATTATAGTTTTTAGTAAAAGTACCTGTTTGATGCTGTAAGAAGACGTCAAATTTACTAAAGAAGTGCTAATATTAAGCTGCAACGTTGGGGAGTGTAGATAAGCCCGCAGCTATCTTATCAGCCAATCAACTGCTCTCCGCTTATCGCAGCGAGTCAACTTACTTCTAATGATCATTTAATACCTTGTTACCTCAGATTTTCAGCCTCCAAGCTAACTGTGCCCACTCCATTTCAATCGACTTGCTGATACTCATGTGACGCCCAAGCACATGACAGGAAAAAGATCACGACAAGGTTGTGGAGAGTGTAGAAAGAGAAGACGCAAGTGTGACGAAGTGAAGCCGAGCTGCGGTCAATGTGTCTCGAATCATCGGAATTGCAAATATGAGTTGAGGCTTGTTTGGAGTCAGGGATCCTTTAACAGGCGGAATGGTATGTATAATGAGATAGTCAAGGGAGTCCCACTTACTGACCTCACTCAAAAGGCTCAAACGGCTCGGTAAGCTTCAGTGGCACGTCGGAACTCAGTACAGAGAAGGACAACTCCGTATCATTGATACCAGAGTCTCTGCCGAATGGCTTGGTGCTCCCAAGACGATATAAGAAGCTACTGCACCACTTTGCCGAAGGCGTTCTGGCCTCATTGTCAAGTCATCCAACCATTCATAATGACTTTCGTTGTGGTCTCATGCCTACTATGCTGGATTCACCTCATCTCCTCTCTGCCAGTCTTGCACTATCAACCGCAAGCTTCGAGTCGAGAGGTATGACAGAAGTTGAGGGAACCAGCACGTCTCGGATCATGGAACATCTGCAGTCTTCGGGCCTGCCATTACTGAGATCAGCCCTGGCACAGGGACAACAAAGCGAGATTCTAATCGCCACCTGTCTGATATGGTGTCTCGCCGATGTATTTTCGGGGCAACAAGGCATGTTCCGTTGGCCGATTCACTTACAGGGCATCAAAGCTCTGCTTCACGGTCGGAATGATTATCAACGATTTGCTACAGGTGATACAGCTTTAAGGTCAGCAATGAAGCATCTCTTTATGCTTTACCGGAGCTTAGAGACTCTGCCCCACGTGCCGACCATAACATCAGGCAAAATTAATGTCAAGATTACCACGAATACGGCATACAATTCCCAGATAGATGGATTTTTGGGGTATAGTGAAGAGTTACTCGACATATTACAACAGATCAACACATCGACGACTGGATCTGGGTTGGGAGACTCTTCTGCTGATGCAGATACCCTACTGGGAAAACTTAATGCTATGATCAGACGGGACGTGAAATCGCCGCCAAGAGTCTCAATCTCATCTCTCTCATCCCAATCAGGCCGTGACTTCACTCTATGCAATCAAGTCTTCCAACAGGCAACATTGATACAATTGTATCGGCAGCTATACGGTTTGCCATCTTCATCCGAACCGATTCAAGCTGCTGTTCAGACTATCAACGGGATGATTAGTAACATGGCACAAGGCGAGCCTTGCAACACTTGGGTTGCCATGGCTATGCCTTTGTTCACTGTTGGCTGTGAAGCCTATAAGGAGGAGCAAAAAGCTTTCATACTTGACAAGATTCATAAACTTGAGATTTGCATCGGCTCTTTACATGTCAAGGTAATTGAGCAAGCTCTCCAGGATATCTGGAAAATCAGAGAAGATTGCAACGATTTCGAAGGGCATTTATGTGCCAGTCACTTGCTTGGTAAGTTTTATACATAATATTTCAACAGGACATGGCTAACCCAATTTCAATGTCTAGAAAAATTGTCATATAATATTGTTTTATTTTGAAGCGCTATAACTATGTCTCACACAATCTTTACTCAAACCCATTTAGTTTGTATAGCTAACCCTCCCATCATGATTATCCCGTGCGCATACCATACAACACCAAACCTCGGAGCCGTGTCAGCCGACACAATGAGTCCCAAATGTTTATCCAATACTGTTTACTCTACAGTTCCTCTTCCTTCTTTCCTTCCACCATTCGGCTGAGGGGTCCCTTCTTAACCATGATTGACATGACTTCGTAGAGAACGTCAGCAGCCGCCATGGTAGTATGCTCGGCGTTGGTATCGTAGGCAGGCTACATGCTTTTTGTCAGTAAAGGTCTCTTCTCATGTTGATTCATACTCACAGCAACTTCAACAATATCTGCGGCGATGAGATTGAGGCTCTCCAGACCTCTGATGATTGTTCGCAGCTCTCGAGTCGACCAACCTCCAGTCTCAGGAGTGCCAGTTGCTGGGGCAAAGGCTGGATCAAGAGTGTCGATATCAATGGACAAGTAAACAGGACGATCTTTGCCGACACGCTTGAGAATCTTTTCGATGATGCCGTCAGTGCCAATGGTGTCGATCTCTCGAGCCTCAACAATCTCGAAACCACAGTAACCATCGTTGTCGTAGTCACTGGGGCCACTGAGAGTTGTTCTGATACCAGCATGGATATTGGTATCATTGGCGAGCAGGCCTTCCATCGCAGCGTGATAGAAGTATGTACCGTGGTTGATGGAAGCGACTTCCGAGGGGGAGCCGCCGAAGACCTTGGGTCTCCCTATATAGTGGTCAGCGTATTTATGCAGTGTATGGAGCCTGTTGATATACATGTGTCGAGGTGACTGTCGAAGTGAATGACAGTCACAGGACCGTAGGCACGGTTGATGGATCGAAGCAGAGGTAAGGTGATAGTATGGTCACCACCAAGGGTGATGACTCGGGGCAGAGTCCTGCCTTTCTTGGCTGGCCCAGCCTTGTCGGCGTTTGTGGCTGGTGGGCGAGATAAAATGCTGTAGTGACCTTCCTCAATCTGCTGAAGAGCAAACTGGTTATCGTAACTAGGAAGTGTCAGTATAAATTATCCAGTATGATTCGGGCATGTAGTCTTACGAGGTCACTGGGATATCACCACAGTCAAGAACAGTCGCCCAACTGTTGAATGGATTGGTGGCAAGGGGAACATTGTATCCACCACTAGAGACCATGTTAGAGAGTGTTTTTTCATATGGGGGCTAGCATACTAGAGGTTGAGTCTACGAGAGCCTTGTCGAATACCAGAAGGTCCGAAGCGAGCACCAGGTCTGTATGAAGTGCCGGTATCAAAGGGAGCACCGATGAAAGCAATATCATACTTGATGCTGTTTGCCTTCAAGCATGGTTGATATGGAAGACGACCGAAGGTGCTGATGCCGGAGAAGACAGAGTCGGCCTAGACTCGGTTAGCCTGATTTGCCACAACGGTAAGGTCAGTCGGTACCGACTTGAGTGCCACCATCGCCAGGCAGGGTGTTGTACCAGAGACCTTGGTGAGGACCTGACATAGGCTCTTGGTCATGGCTATGGTCACCATGAGCGACAGCCACAGAGGCAAGACTTAGAGAAATGAGAGTCTTGAGGAACATGCTGGGAAATGTGAGATGAACACTGTCAAGACTGAAGTATCATGTTATGGGTAGAACCACAGCGAGTATTTATGCTTATTCATAGCTCGGCTTCTGGAGACACTCGGATTTGGATCACAAGTTACATTCGTACCAATTGCCGGCTCATCAGCTCATCGACGTAACTCCATCAACCAACAATTTTCTCATTCTCCGAACTGATATCATCAACCAATACTCAAGACCTCTTCCTGCAGAAATCTTCACCACTTACACATGAATATCAACGGGCGTCAACGAAGCGCGTAAGTTGCTATAATAGGCTAGTCTGGGGTAGATTCCTCGATTTAGCTAGAATCAGATCGGCACCCCGCAACCTCCGCATTCTTATCGTGGCTAAGTTGCCGAATTGAGTAAACCTATGATAAGTGCTGATAAGACTTCTGTACGACGATGACTTCTCGTTGACGCTGTTGAAGCAATGTTTGTGTTACTCTGGGGAGGTATGACGATCGTGAGGTTGCAAATGCCGCACACTAACGAAAATGGCGCGTTGCAGCTGAATATGCCGACATCCTACCGTAGATGCGAGCTTATCAGTAACTGTGCGTTGGCAAAACTCTCACCAAATGGCAATAGTGCCTCTTACCGATTCTGAATGGTGACGGAGAGGCAGAGGGTCAAGTATTCGGAAAGCCCTGTTGAAAGGCCCCGAGTTTGACTGATCTTTGCTCACCCCTCGAATCTCTCGTTTTTACTGAAGAGCATCCTCCAAGGCTAGTCGCAACCAAGAGCGAACAATGACTACAATCGCTCCTCAACGGCAGGGTCCTCGACCTCATTTCGAGTCCTTCCCAGACGAGGAAACTCCTCTGATTCAATCCATCCAAGACCCTTCAGTCGAACCCAAGAGTCGCTCACCATGGCTCGACGAAACCATTCTACTCGTCAAGGCCTCTGTACCGGTTATCCTGGCTTACATGCTTCAGAATAGTCTGCAAACAGTCTCCATCCTCATGGTTGGCCGTCTCTCGCCCGAATCACTTGCAACCGCTGCGTTTTCATACATGTTCGCCATGGCAACAGCTTGGCTTATTGCCTTGGGGGGAACAACTGCCCTCGATACGCTCGGCTCGAGCAGCTTTACGAGTTCGAAAAATAAACATGACCTGGGAATACTGTTGCAGAGGGGCCTGTTTGTCTTGACGGGCTTTTATGCAGTGGTTGCTATTATTTGGTGCTTCTCTGGATACATCTTTCGTGCTCTTGGGCAGGAAGACTTTATCTGTGTCCAGGGACCAAAGTTCCTGCAGCTGTTGATTCCTGGGGGCCTTGGATACGTATGGTTTGAAGCGATGAAGAAGTTTCTTCAAGCTCAAGGCGTTTATCGTCCTGGAACATATGCCCTCTTTGTCACCTCTCCCCTCAACGCGTTGCTCAACTACATCTTCATCTACCCTCTAGGCTTTGGCCTCTATGGATCCCCCATCGCTACTGGCATCTCATACTGGCTTTCCTTCTTCATCTTAGTTGGCTATGCAGCCTTTGTGAAAGGAGGCGAATGCTGGGGCGGATTTGATGCACGTCGAGCTCTGCAGCACCTTGGACCCTTTGCAAAGCTTGCGTTCTTGGGCGTTATCCATGTCGGCACAGAGTGGTGGGCATTTGAGATCGTTGCTTTGGCTGCTGGGCGTCTTGGAACAATCCCTCTTGCTGCCCAATCCGTTGTTATGACTCTGGATCAGATCATTAATACCATCCCTTTTGGTCTTGGAGTTGCTGCATCTGCCAGGTTGGGTAACCTCTTGGGTCTGGGTGACCCTTTGCAGGCAAGATGCTGTGCACACTCTGCCGCCATTCTGTCTGTGTTCTTCGGAACCGTCATTCTTGCGATTCTTATGTCTACAAAGAATGTCATCGGTCGCTTATTCAACGATGATGAGCAAGTCATTTCCCTCGTCGCTCACATTATGCCTTACGTAGCGCTCTTCCAGATCGCAGATGGTCTGAATGGTAGCTGCGGAGGAGCACTTAGAGGAATGGGACGCCAGTGGGTTGGGGCTCTCGTTAACTGCATTAGTTACTACGGAGGCGCATTGCCCGCTGGAATCTGGCTTGCTTTTCACGGTTGGGGCTTGTCTGGACTCTGGGTTGGACAATGCGTCGCCTTGTTTCTTGTCGGTATCCTAGAGTGGATTATAATTGCTATGTGTAACTGGCGAAAAGAGATTCAAAGGGCTTCAGATAGAATACAAAATGGTGGAATGGAAAGCGTACATTGAGCGCAGTTGATCGGGAGATAGAATTAGATTTTTTTATTGAGGCTATCTTAGCATAATAAAATATCTCCCAACATTACCTCGTTACTTCAATACCGTAGACTTAAGAATGGTCAAGTCAATTACATTTTTAAACTATCACAATACACAATATGCCCAATCGTGGTCGCAAATTTCCGTGTTTTTTTTTTCTTTCTCCGCAAGAACCGTGTCGTAGCAAAGTCGTAAGATTTTGGGCCGATGTAACAGTTCTGCGCCGAGATAAGGCGGAAGTCTGGAACCCCCAATTGATAAGACTAACTGGGGTAACAATTAGTCTCACATTATAGCAAAATCATCTGTTCTGATAAGAAGAACGTGGTATCGGCATCCGGATGCCGCATGATAAACATGGTGCTAGCCAAAATAGGGTCGCACACGCACAGAGATTATTGAAGCCTATCTCCGTGTTTTATCTTTGCCTCAAATGTTCATGCATATATAGATATAAACGCAGCTCTGTTGAAATGATAGCATATAATGAGAGTCTTGGCCTATGATTGCCTGCATTGGATTTAAGAACACTTTTCAATTATCTTTGAACGGAATCCGAGAATCGCCGGATATCCTTTTCGGCCAGTCTCCTGCACCAAGTCGCGTCATTGGTATCACAGACCTGTAATGGACGTCGAAAAGATCAACGGTGGTGTTCTTGAGAAAGGGGACATTACCGAAGGAGAAACAACCGAACAAGGCTCCGTTATCAACGCATCCGGCCATACAGATCAGCTTACTCGTCAGTATGGTCTTGTTGGACTCACGGGCATCGCAGTCACAGTCAACAATGCCTGGGTCGTCCTTGGCTCTTCCATCTCCGTATCGATCCTTAGTGGAGGCATTTCAGGAGTCATTTACGGCCTCATAGTGGCAGTGATCTACTATACTTTCATTGGTCTGAGCATCTCAGAGGTAGGCATGACTTATTTTGAACTTATTTAATCCCATCTGACCTATCCAAGTTTGCTTCATCCTGTCCCAGCTCCGGGGGTGTCTACCATTGGGCCACCATAGCCGCTGGACCCAAATGGGGTCGTGTGACTGGCTTCTACACGGGATGGATTAACTTCTACGGCTGGATGTTCGGTCTGGCATCGCTTGTCCAAGTCGCCGCCAATGCAGGTGTTCAGTGTTATGCCACTCTGACACCTGGCTTTTCCCCCGAAGCATGGCATGTCTACGTCGCATACCTAATCGTCATCTGGCTCAGTGCCTTCATCGTCATATTCTCGAACCGACTTGTTCCCTATACACAAAAGCTTGGCCTGTTCCTTGTTGTTGCAGGTGGTCTTGTGACTATCATCATTGTCGCGGCCATGCCGTCGAAGCACGCTTCCAGCGACTTTGTCTGGAACTCGTTTCATAAGAACAACTTGACTGGTTGGAACGATGGAGTTGCGTTTATGGTTGGGATTCTCAATGGAGCTTTCACAATTGGAACTCTCGACGCTATCACTCATATGGCCGAAGAGACTAAGAACCCTAAGAAGGATCTACCGCGAGCTATCTTCCTTTACATCTCCATCGGTGGTGTCTATGCTTTAGCCTTTGCGATAGTACTGGGATATGCCATCTCCGATCTGTCTGTTCTTCAAGGAAACTCAAACACTTTTCCTTTGGCAGGCATCTACCATCAAGCTACTGGAAGTGCAGCTGCTACTTTTGCTCTACTTTTCATCATTCTCATCTCATCTCTTTGCTGTGTCATCGGAACAGTATTGACTAACTGTCGAACCTACTGGACATTGGCTCGAGACCAAGCTGTGCCGTTTTCGAATTATTTCAGCCGAGTGAGTGCAAAGCTTGGTACACCAGTTGAATCAACTCTTTTTGTGGCAGTCATTGCTTCAGGGATCGGTGCTATCCCACTTGGAAGTCCTGTTGGCTTCAGCAATTTGACTGGGTCGTTCATCATCATCACGACAGTCTCATATGCTATCCCTATTGTATCAAACCTCGTAAGCGGCCGCAAGCGCTTCTCACCCGGACCCTTTCACTTGAAGAAATGGGGATACTGGATAAATGGGCTCACCCTACTACTCATTGCGGTTTTTGATGTGTTCTTTTGCTTCCGTAAGTACTATTACAACCGATTTGACACTTCCACCGATGCTGACTACTCATAGCCGTTGGTATCCCATTCGATGCAACAACTATGAACTACAACTCTGTCATTCTCTGCGGTCTATGCTTCTTGATAACGATCTGGTGGTTTGTATCAGCTTCTAAGCATTATCCTGGGCCTTCATTTCATCAGGCTCATCATAGCGAGGGAGAAAATAATGTGCAGTCATAGTAGTATTTGTTTAAGTTCTACACAATCATCTTAGATGATACCAAATTTCAAATGGATACTATCTCCTCAGCGAAGTTCGTGAACTATTATCGAACCTATGTCCATCGTCTCTCATCCCAATCCGGTGGACTTTCCTGCCACGCCAAACCACGTGATCCTCCTGAACCCCCTCCTCCAAGAGGTTCCAACCAGTTATCAATTGCCTTTGAAGCCTCCTCCAGATCAAAACACTCCGGCCGTCCGTGGTCTCGATATATCTGCCTCACGTACTGAACATCCAAGTCAGTGCCCCATTCGTCGGTTTGGGCATTCACTTCTTCCTCCATAATCCTTCTGTCAGTCTCAGGCACTTTTTCTGCTTCAATAGTGATCCCCCGCCGTCCAGGAATGAGCTTCAAGGACCGATATTGTTCCTTTAGATTCTCAAAGAATGTCTCCACAGGAATAGCGTCTAGCATAAATGCCGCATGAAAATCTTCGATGATCTCACAATCCTTGACCATAAGCCACAATTCACGACTGAAAGTCTCATGGCCTACAGCGAGGCAGACCACGTCACTTGGATCCGCTTCTCCTTCTGATGACCAGAACTCCGACCCATAATGGTAGTTCTTGTGCTTCTCAAAATCTTCTCTAGTGAAGGCTGTGAGATCCAAGAGCTTGGATTTGAAATGGATGTACTCGACACATGTACTGTCAAAGTAAGGGAGGTGGCGTATGACCTCGATAGCATAGTCAGATTTAAAATGTCCACAAGACTCGGGTGTAAGTCTTGGCCATCCAGTTGGCGGAGGAATTTTGAGGTGAGATTTGTCGTAGTGTAAAGTAGTGAGGAATGTGTAGAAGTCTGCAAATAAAGCCCCGAGCTCCTCTGGTGTCAATCGTGGCTCAAGCGGTTGATCAGAGGCATCAGAACCCTCATAAGATCCGTCATCTGATGAAGGAGGGGTTAGTGGCGCTCCGTGTTCAGCCATTTCATTTGAGGTTGTCGTTGGTGATAGACGTACAGACATGTGAAGGGATACAAAGGTTTATAGGAGAAATTAATTCCAGCTTGGAAAGACTGGTGCCTTCGGGAACTTCCACAATCACTCTAGTCACCCCACAATCGAGGCAAACACTGAAGAGACAGCCAACCGTGATTTCACGATGGCCTCATTCTCCACAGTGTTGGTTCCCCCATGTTCATAAAACAAAAGATCATTAAACTTGGTCCCGGCTCTTCCCAATTCTGGCAATTCCAAGAGTTTTAAATTACAAGGTTTATGTCAAACTTTTGCTGGTTCCAGCGTGGTACCCCTTGCATTTAAACAGTTACATAAGAACTTGTCTATTTGTCCTGAACATTGTTTGGTGCGCTTCTCCTTCTCATAAGCCAAATCTCTGCATCAATGGGGACTCACATGAAGCAAATTTCAATTGCTTTGGCGCTGAATGCGGCGGCTGCAACTGCATCAATCTTTGACACAATCCTACCCACCATTGAACCAAGTATCACTAGCGACCCATGGCAGTGCGCGACTCACACATTTGAGTCGTTCTTTGACGCCCCCAAACCCACTGGAAAACTCCTTGACGCAATCCTGGACCACGGCGATGCCATCCAAAAAGGCTGCAAGTCTACATTGACTGATGCGATGGGGATGTCAGTCTGCACATTCCCTCCTCAATCGGACTGGTGCGCCTTTACGGAATCTGCGCCCTCGAACTTATTGCCTGCGTACTCTTCATACGGCAGTGTTGCGTCATCTTGGTGGGCTGCGTATAGTTCTGAGGCTGTTAAATACGCCGATTACTGTCCTAAAGCATGGTTTGAGGCGATGACAGCGTTACCCTACGGTGCTGTTTGGTTGAATGACACTATCGCTTTTGCTGGTTGTTACGCAGCTGCACAGACGATTGATGGGACTACGACAGCCTCTCAAACAACTGCAATAGCTGGCATGAAGTCATCACACGTTAACGCTACTGCAACTGCAACAGGGGAGCAGTCTAGTAGCGCCATGAAGATGGAAGCCAATAATTAGAGAGTGGTAGCGGCATTGGCAATTGCGGCCATAATGGTGAATCTAATTCATTGATGGGTACCAGATAAGATACTTATTTCCACGTATACAGGAGACTGTGTCATGGATTGGTGTTGTTCTATGTTTGCCGAGTCATGGACGTTATGCTTTGGGTCGGCGTCTAAGAACAGGAGTTATCACATGCAGTGGCTTGATAGACTTCAACTATTACTCGACCAGTTTCAATAGATCTTCAATTGGTTCATCTATTTTCGTCCCGCCATAGGAACCACGCAACAACAAAGAACGTGTGTCGTCTTGCATAAGACGGAGTCTTTGAGGCTCAGCACCCAGTATCTGTCTAACCAGGCAGACCCAGCTTTGCTACTTATCTAGAACACATTGCGGTATATTAAGATTGCCAAAATCCTGAGCTAGACATTTAGTAGTATTATCATAATAATTATAACGTAACCTTGAAGATCACACAACAGAAAAAGCTGGATGGTGGCAGTGTCCGTGCTCAATGGGCTAAGAGTGTCTTACTTAAACACCATAAGGAGCTTGAGGAGTCGCCAGGGGAGGCTGATAGTTGCGCCGCACAGGCGAGAATGAACAAGGACAGAGTGGTAAGATGGTTTTGAAAAGTTCAAAGAGAGCAATACCACAAATGGCAACTGATGATGGAGCACAGTACGAGAACTTAGTATCACCGTTTTACCAATGACTGCATAAGCCACTAGGTAGTTAAATAATGACATCAATGCCATATATGTATCTACAAGCCGCCAGACTTCTCTCACTCTAGCGCGGGTGGTGCCTTTCTTCCCTCGAGGAAAGTCTTCTCCCAGGCACTCATACCCTCAAGCATCTTACGCTCACCACCAGAACCAGTAATAAGATTAATTCCAAAGGCTATACCGTTGAAATTATCGGCGTAACCAAGAGGAGCTGAACTCACCGCATATCCGGCAGCCGAAACGATAGCGGTCATTCTACCGTCTCCGTTCCCGATCAACACATCGAGGTTGTTCCCAAGAAATAGTTTGTCAATAGCTTCTTAGCATGCGTGCGAACTAACTCATGGTTCTTAGGGAAATCAGGGTCAGGCTTTGCTTCGAAAGCGTGGAACTCAAGGTAGGCTTGAGAAGGGTGCTCTGCACAAGTCAGTATCTTTAAAATGAAAGTCGTGCATAGCATTTTAGATACATACCTAGCGGAAGACACTCATCTGCGTAGTTTTTGTGCCACTTAACAAGCTCTTTCATATCCTTGACGAGAGTGAATTCAAGCCACTCCTGAAGCCATTCCTCGAAAGAGTCTCTCCAACCATCATCTACGCTGGCACATCAGGAAGTAATATCCAACGCATCTTGTATAAGTTACTTGTAACGGAGTTAGAGTTCGTACCGTCTGGTATCTCCGCGATCTCCTCTGCTGTCAGGAGCTTCAGAGCTCCGGCAACATGGGCTCCATCTGCGTTGATGGTCACCATCGCCTTCTCAAATGCAGGAAACTTGAGCTTGTTAGATGATCATGTGGTCTTTAGGAGCGCCTTAATCACAAAGTATTTGTCGAATGCTTCGGATTCCTCTGTCTCATCAGGCGTCGACGCCACTCCTTAAAATCCAGATACTCAACTTCAAGTCCACTCCACGTCTCTGGGAGATTCGACGACAGCCCAGATCGCCCTATCATAACCTCGAGAAAATTGGCATTCTACCATGGGTATCGTAGTTGCTGCTCTCGGGCATCGCGCCTTCGAGAGGAACTGCCCCAATATCTGGCTTTATGGCGTACAGAACAGTGCGGGTGGCAGGATACACGATTGAACCGTCCGTTTGTGTTGCAATACTGATGGGAGCAAAGCCAGCCGCAACTCCGATTGCACTTCCAGAGGAAGAGCCGCATGGAGTCTAGGAAAGTTTAGTGGTAACATTGCGGTAAGATCTAGGGTATCGGGACTTACACTATGACCCAAGTACTTCGCATCGCAAGTAACGCCACCTCGAGTGTACGGAGATTGGGTCTGAGAGCTAATCAGCCGTCAGACTCATGGATGGGATTTCTGGCATGGCTTACCTGACAAGTGTTATTTAGAGTGGATGATGGCCATAAGCTGATGCAAATCGCGCGCCCTACCTCGGCTTACCTGACCAGACACAGAACACCACCCTCTAGTATTCGGTGGAGTTGCTTTGAGCAAGCATAGCTCCTATGCAGTGAAATCAAGGTTAACAAAGCATTCTGATTGCTTCATAGAGGGGGAGACTAACCGAAAGGCTGGCCTTGCCTATGATGATAAGACCAGCTTCGATAAGCTGTTGGGATAATCAGCAAGCCGCAATGCTTGGAACTGGTACAACTAGCCTTATCGACGACGACAGAACTTCGGTCAGGTCGCGCACCGCGCAAAACAACTGTACCGCAGGTAGTACTCATTCCGATTGAAGGATGAGTCGTAAAGTGGTCCTAGGGGAAGGAAAACAAACATATCAGTCTTGATTGAGCGCTCGATTTGTTAAGCCTTATTCATCTTCTCGTACATACCTTGACGAGGATGGGGATGCCATGTAGCGGCCCTCAAGGCCCTTTGCTGGCTCGCTCGTCATCGAGGGTGAAGAATGAAGCAGAAGAGGATGAGAAGGTGAATGCGCTGCAGTAGAAGGTTTGCACGTAGCAAAAGTCAACAGAGAGAGCTCCAAGAGTTGAGGAGGGGCAAAAACCCTGAGTATTAACAGGTGATGGCACACACAGAGCCTCAAAATTGCCGCCGCATCGCCGTCTTGAGAAAGAGGGGAAGTTTACCATCCGAGACAGATCTTATTATCACTGAATTGCCTTTAATCGCTGATATTCTCCTATATCGGAAAGAAAAACCGTATACTGTTGTAACATTGGCCAATTCAGATATTCCCCCCCTCAGGCAACGTACAGATCGCGCGAGGGAAGTGTCAATCCAGGATGTATGACAGCTCGACATGTCACTTTCTACAGACGGGCTCCAAGTCTTCAAAAACAAGAGCGAATACCTAAATGCCGAAGACAGTGACGATGCTAATCAATACAAATATGAGACAGAACAGCTGCTCCGTACAATTTTCCCAGACGCTGAGGTCGTCAAAACATGGGATTTTCGAGTAAGTTCCTCCTACAAGATCGCAACTATGAGACATATGCCTGATCTATGTGCACATCTATAGAAACGTGAGAATAAAGATCCAGCTTCTCATCTCGTCAATCTCAATGATGAACTGCGCATAAACACTTCCGCCACAGCCTCACATGGTTCGTTTCCATGCTAACAAGTTCTGTATGCAGTGCTGATTTATAATCACTGAGAAGTTGATGCCACATTCAACAGTGGTCCTAGAATTCTCGAAAGGCATCTCCCAGCAGAAATACAGCAGCGATATTTGAAGCCTGGGTATAGGTTCGGGCTAGTAAAGTACGCCTTTACCCCCTCTTCCCAATCCCAGCCCTGACCATATTCTAGCACTTGGTGTCCTTTGAACGCGGCGCTGGAAGATTGTCCACCCGCCCTGTGTGACTACAGCTCAGTAGATCCTCAAGGTCTGGTAGCAACGGACCTCATATATCCACAACGTCATGGCGAGGTTTACCGCCTAATATTACTATAAGGATACAAGTTAATAATTAGAGAGGAATAGCGAAATTAGGAACTGCAGCTGTAGTGGTGAATCTATTAATATAACTAAAACCTCATAGGATATTATATTAAGGATAGATGCTACTATATGTTTGCCGAGTTATAGATGGTCCACGCTTCCGCCTCCGCGTAATAACGGTCATCAGGTGCAGTGGCTTGATAATTTCATGCGGCTAGTTAGATAGATCTTCGATTGGTTCACATAGTATCAGTCATTTTCAACCTACGACATGGACCACTCACAGCATAGCACGTGTGTCATCTTGCATAAGGCGTACTCTTCGAGGCTCAGCACTCCGCACCCGTCAGATCAGGCAGACTCAGCTTTGTTTTTTTTTTTTTTAAGCCATTCTCGTTCTCTTCTCTTCCGTAGCTTTCTCATCATCAACATGGCAGAGATTCTTGGCCTGGCCTCTAGTATCATCACGATAGTTGAGGTAGCCGGAAAGCTTGGCACAAACACCATTCGACTGAAGCGATTATGGGACGAGGTACAAGACGTCCCAGCCAGCATTCAAAGATGCATCGAACAACTGGAGATCCTGACCCCCGCTATCGAAGAAATAGATTGCGAGTTCCAGAAGACTCGTAATATGTTACAGAACGATTCTGCTGCTAAGCGAAGCCTGGAGTGTTCTCGGAAAGCAGTAGAGGCACTCGATACCTTGGTGAGGGATATGGAAAAGCAGATTAGCGCGGCCAAAAAGAACAGCAAATTTTTGGCTCAACTTAAAGTCAGAATCAAGAAGGACGTGATTGAAGATCACCAACAACGGCTCACATCGGCACTTCAACTGCTGTCTCTTTCCCAACAGACATATCTAATGTAAGTCATATTTTACTTATCGTTTTATGCAAGAATACATTAACTTTATCAGTGCTCTATCTCGTGCGCAACCTGAAATTATCCTCTCCGAGATACAAAATTGGCAGAAATTGGAGTCGCAGAAACAGCTTTCCTCAGGTGCTGAAGAAAGTACCCAGTATCCAGAGGGTGAAGAAACTGGAGAGGGACATACCGCAGATCCCACAAATCATCCCAGGCCTTCTGTATCTTGCAAGTCCAGTATGTGGGTTGCAACAAGGCCAATGCCATGAGGACGGCCCGGCCTACTGGGAAGCTTCGCTTTTCAGTCTTACGAGATTGTCGAAAATCCTTCTATCCACTACATCCCAGAGAAGGCCCAAGGTTAGTTCAGCTTTTGGTGCCACCAGAAGATTGCTAATTTGTTTCTAGTCTTTCGGGCAAGATTGCAGATACCTTGGTTCATGAAGACGTCCTGGGACTTGTCAGTTCTTCGGGCATCGAGCGGGTGGACTTTCCATCTCAGCACCTGGAACATTCGCCCCGGGGATGCTGAAATATTCAAAGCAATTATGCGTGGAGATGTCGAATATATTACTAAGCTTCTTAGAAACAAAGAGGCTTCCATCTATGACAGATATCCCGATGGGAGATCACTACTAGATGTGAGTTGTCGGACCTTTGATGAACCTGATCTGACTATCTAGCTTGCTGTCGTTATTGGTGAGATTGGATCCATCAGAACTCTTACCTCTATGGGCATGAGCACTCTTGACCTCGATCCATTTATTGTTCTTGGCTCTACTTTGTTTTGGTCCTGGCAAGAGCCAGAATCAGTGTACCCATTGGAACTCTGTCGTATATTGGCGGAAGAAATGGGTGGTATAATGAACGATGACTGCATGGAAAATTGCATTAGCCTCCATTTCTGGCAACTTCGAAACTTTCACACGTTCCTGCCAAACCCTGAAGGTGTGAAGCAACTGATAGGCTCACTCCATTGGTATTATGTCGATCCAGCTATTCCACTAGAGCTGTTGAGGAGGGGTTTGGTTCTGACTTCAGACTTCACTCCCTGTCAGTGTACATCTGGATCGAGTCAAGGCCGCGGAGGTTATCTGCAGAACTTCATATGGCAGTATTTCCATGCATTGTTAAACAATGATCGGATCTTTCAGGACTGGCGATGTCTAGCCAGGGAGATATTCACCGGGTTCTCACCCTGGGATATCGTTCATCCTCATAGTTCGTACTCGTGGAACCTCACAACCGTTTTGAAAGCGCTATGGCAGCGACAATTTGCTCTATTGCCATTTGAGAGGTGGATACAAAAGGCTATAGGACTATGGCTTGAAGATCTCGCAGATGCAAACTTTGATTTACAAGAATACCTGAGGTTGGAAGTAATATACAGTCGGGAAGACAATGGAGACATGACGACTAGGGACTTGAGAACGAAGATACGGCCTGGGATTCGTATACCAGAGTCCGGACCTTCACTGGTGATTATCTCAGTTGGGCAACATCCTGAAGATTGGCACTTTTCATGGGACCCTTGTGTGGAGGAGCTGTCAGGTGAATTTTGGTCAACACTTGACGATGTTGAAACAAAGGTCCCTGGGGCGTGGGTGGATGAGAGAGACGAGGACTTTGAGTGCCACATGGGAGTTCCATCCTGTTGCTGGTTCAAAAGAATTGAGGAATTAGATAAAGGCAATGATGAGGAATTGCAGGTACGAGGAATCACTACCTGCGCAGAGTTCTCGCCATGGGCTAACCTTGGGCGTTTGATCTAACTTACATGGCAGACCTTTGGGAGTAAATTGTTAATGGTTGAAAGTAGAAATACGAGCCATGTTAAGTGTCTAGACATCAAGACGAACAATGTACTAGTCTTCTTATTAGAGACTTATACTCGTTAACCACCATTAAATGCGTCCTAGTTACTAGCAGAGATCTGTATGTCAGCCATTCCTACGGAGTACAGCTCTGGTGAAACGCATCATTAGAAAACGATAAATATCCATTGACTTTCTAACTATTTTAGGCATTAGCATTAAGTCAACGAAGGGGGTTTTGACCCCCCCTGCGATTTTTTGATAGACGATTTGCTTACATCTTATCACCACGTATGTTCCACTTAAATGCTGCTATATAAGCCGCTAATTGCTCAAAAATCGCAGGGGGGGGGGGCTCAAATCCCCCTTCGTTGACTTATTACTTAGACTAGGTTTTAACAGGTCAGAAAAGTTCAGTACCTGACAGCGCTATTTCTGGTGAGTCAATAGTCGCGACCGCTTTACTACTCCTGGAGTACAAAATCGATAGTTCGTTCATACTACTCCAAGATTAGTTAAGGCAGTATCTAGCATGCAGACTGTAATTTCCCATCTTACTTTTCTTTATCCACTGAAGACTTTGCGAATCGAAAACTTTCTCTCTTTCTTTTTAATATTCCGCATTGCAAGTGAATCAATTGTGTCAGAATGATACCAATTCAAGCCATCGCCTGGTCATGTTTGGCCTTTTCACCCTTGGCTGTCTCCGCTGGAGCCTGTAAGCCAAGGTCAACCGATCTCACGACTACCATTTCTTCCGCTTTGGAGACCGCATCTTCATCAGAAGTCGCAGAGTCAACCGTTACTGGTGTCACAACAACCATCGCATCCACTACTGAAACGACCGTTTCTTCCATTCTCGGGACAACAGATTCATCCGCAATCGAGACAACCACCTCCGAAGCCGCAACCACCACTTCCAGCGCACCATGCCCAAGCTACACGCAAATCATCCCGCCTCCCAGTGGTAAAGTCTGCGGGAAAGAAGTTACTAGAGGAAGTTCTGGCTCATCGCCTCTCTACCTTGCATCTCCCTTGTCAGTAACGGGTCTCACGGGATGCGCCAAATTCTGCGGAGATAACCCCGAATGTGTTTCATTCTATGCGGAGAATTATTCACCTGCTCCAGGTGCGCCAGTTTACAAGATCTGCTTCTTGTTCAAGGGTTATGAGAAGGACATTCCCTTTGGTCAGGGCCAGGCTGGCCAGCCGACGTATTATGAGCAGGGCTGCTTTGGTTGTGTACGAGATGAGCCTCAGCCTCCTCTTCCCAGTTAAACGGAGAGGAACTGAAATTCTCACGAGTATTCGAAGGTGACTAGAAGACAAGGGAGTCATAGATAGTTGGTAGTAATTAGATTCGATTTTTTCTTCTTTTACGACTTTACTACGTGCATCATGAGAAACGCCAGCAAGTCGTCAACTTCTTCCGGTGCTTTGATCCAATGTCCCTCCAGTTCCGCTCCCTGATACTCTCTCCAATCCATTGAAAAGCCAATATTACTAAGAACATCCCGCGCCTCTCTTCCCAGCTCGACATCAACATAAGCATCGTCAGTTCCATGACCAAGAAAAGCAGGCGTTAACAGAGGTCTCTCATGAGGCTTAGTTAATGCTAGTTTTAACTGAGCCAACATTCCATCAATAAACACACTTTCATCATCAGTAATTGATGATTTTTTGCTTGAAAAGTAGTCTTTGATGTTGGAAGCGAGAGGAAGCCAAGTATTTGTACCGAAAAACGCACCCAGTGTTGGAGGATGGAGACAAAGCAAAGTCCACATTCCCACCGCTGCACCCTGGCTAATTCCGCCAAGAACTACCTTTATTCCATCTCCACCAAGCCTTTCGGTTTCTTGCGCAACAATTGACCCGATGTAGCTGACTGATTGCTCGATTCCCGGAATCTGGAGATCTTGCCGAGCAGCAGTGTCCGTCAAAGAATGCGCCTCAAACCACGCCGGCATGGATTCTTGAAAAGCCGTACTCCATAGCTCACGAGAAGATGGAAACACCCATCGCCAACTAGGTAATTTTTGAGCGAGGCTAAATTGATCCGATAGTAGAGTCTCTCTAAATAGCTCATTGGCAAATTCCTCACCGTTGCTTCCTCGACCGTGGAGTAAGATTGCTGTGTGTGTATGTGGCTTGACAGGCTCGATTGTATAGATGGGACCGAACCCTTCATTGTGATTTTCCGTCATGTTGAGCTTCTCGTTCGTTATGATGATGTTGAGGGGAAAGGTGAGATTTTTAGTGAAGCTTCAGTGGAGATGATCATAACCAATCAGACACTTTGCATCTTGGTTGAAAGTGAGGAACACGTGATGGTAAAGCAGTGCATAATCAATCTATCTCAAAGATAGCTTTGCTTCCATTGTAACCACTCTACGCAGAACAGCGTATTTGATGTCTCTTAAAACCCTTGGAGACACCATGTCGGCGTTAAAACGGCTATGCGTTGAGCCAATTGATACTCAAACGGCAAGGAACAAACACCACTGAGAACCCCAAATGATGTCGGAAAGGCATAAATACAGGGTCCATAGACAAGAAAACACATTTACTTTGACTGGTGAATGACTAAATTAGTTATCCGTGGTATCTGGTTTAACATTAATATTCTAAGGAACATAAACTACCAATTCTGCTACAGGTCTTGATTCGGATAACTGTAATCCCACAGAAAACTGCCCTTTCAATCCTTCATTTCATAGCTATTTACGTATGCCGTGCAGCATCGCTAGCAAGTATCGAGATAGGTCCACCGTTCCCGAAACGTATCTCAATCCCGATAAATTTATGAGCGGAAATCCTAACACGGATATCTTGGCATTTAATCTCCCACAGCTCCCCGCAGTGGCGGTTCTCGTTTCCGAAGCGAAGTTTGGCGGGCGCTTATCCGACAATGAGGGGAATAGGCTTTTCCGTCATGCCACCCAATGCTATTCGTAGAGGTGGAGATCTGGATATCCGATCTCTCTTCTATATTATATAGCTTGTATTCAATAATTCAGCATGAAAGAAATATCTGAATATACAAACAACATCGAAACCATGACCATCAGACACGACTCCAACGCCATTGAGCCTCACAAGCCGGCTGTCCAGCCGGCCTCACAGGCGAAGCTATTTACACTGGATGAGATGATCAAACGACGTGCTGTGGAGCTTGGAGATACGATTTTGATGGGTGCGCCGGAGACGGGTGTTGATGATTTTAAGGAGTACAGTGCTGTGGATATCGATAGATACGCCGATGCAGCTGTTGTGAGACTCCAGAGCTTGGGTCTAGCCTCAGTAGTATGTTGAACTGTGACGATATGAGGGCGAAACTGACTTGATAGGACCCGACGCTTGAGAAAGCACCAGTTGTCGGCATGCTAGGCCAATCTGGTATTCACGTTGTTATCCAGATCATTGCCCTAAATCGACTAGGATACTCTTCATTTCTCATTTCAACACGCCTCGCAAGCCCAGCTATTACTCAACTTCTTACCTTAGCAGACTGCGGCGTCATTCTCACAACACCAACCTTCCACTCCGTTCTCAAAGAAGTTCAACAAAATCGGCAGCTCGAGATTCTTCCTCTTCTGCAAAGAGAGTATATTTTTCACCACGATGCACCCAGATTCGTGAGAGATTACAGCCCCGAAGCTGAATCTCGCAAAGTCGCCGTAATTATCCACTCCTCTGGCTCAACTGGTCTTCCCAAGCCTATCTATCTCACCAACAAGAGCTGTATCGGGGCTTTTGCAGTTCACATGAACATGCGAGCGTTTCTCACATCGCCGTTCTTTCACAGCCATGGATTCTACGAGGTGTTCAGATCAATTTATTCCGGCAAACCAATCTACTTGACCAATTATGGTCTGCCTTTGACACGAGAGACAATTATGGCGCAGCTCAAGGCTACAAAGCCAGAAATCTTTCACTGCGTTCCTTATGTTATCAAGTTACTTGCAGAGAGTGAGGAGGGCATTCAAATGCTGGCGGATATGAAACTCGTCCTTTATGCGGGTAGTGGATGCCCCGATGATTTGGGCGATCGGTTAGTCGAGAGAGGCGTTAACCTCTGCGGAAACTACGGGGCGTGAGTATTTTCTTAGCCCTCAAGTCACCAACAGCTAACATGTTGTAGAACCGAAACTGGTAGACTAGCGACCTCTGCTCGTCCCGAAGGTGACAAGGCATGGAACTACATCCGCGTGCTTCCTCCAGCAGAACCCTATACGGTGTTTGATGAAGTCGCCCCAGGTCTCTTCGAATGCGTTGCTTTAGATGGCCTGCCGTCCAAGAGCACTACCAACTCGGATAATCCTCCTGGATCCTTTCGTACACGAGATCTCTTCACACAACACCCTACACGGCCTAATCTCTGGAAATTTGCTTGTCGTTTGGATGATCGTTTCACTCTCATTAACGGCGAGAAGGTTCTGCCCATCCCCATTGAAGGCCGCATTCGCCAGGAAGAAATTGTCAAGGAAGCTATCGTCTTTGGGGATGGGAGAACGTATCCTGGTATCCTGATCGTCAAGGCTGACCGTGTGGCTGACATGCCTGATGATGAGTTCCTCGATGCCATTTGGCCTTCTGTTGAGGACGCCAACTCACGCGCTGAATCCTTCTCACGAATTCCCAAAGAGCTCGTTATTATCGTACCGGCAGATTCATCGTATCCACGAACAGATAAGGGTACTTTCATCAGGGTACCGACATACCGCCAGTTCGAAAAGGAGATCGACGCTGCGTATAGGAAATACGAAGGCCAAGATGATCAATCAGGTTCCCTAACACTCGAGGGCAAAGAGCTTGAAGATTACCTTCTTCGACAATTAAAGAAGAAGTGCGGTGCGGACCTTGAATCTTCTGAAGCAGACTTCTTTGCTTCAGGTGTTGATAGTCTTCAATGCATCCAGATGTGGAGTCTGATCAAGCGAGAAATCGATCTTGGTGGTAGACAATCTGAGCTGGGACAGAACGTCCTATACGAGACTGGTAATGTCAAGTTACTGGCTCGCCAACTGCAAAGATTGAGGAGTGGCGCAGATGGTGAGGCAGAGGATCAGTTAAAGGTTATGGAGGGCTTGATTGAGAAGTATTCATCATTTGAGCGTCACATACCTGGGTCTGCGCCTCAGCCCGAGAAAGAGCTCGTGGTAAGTTCGGCATCCATGGTTGAGAAGATTGAGGCTAACGGGTTAGTTACTCACTGGTGTGACTGGTGCACTGGGAGCTCACGCCCTCGCTCAACTTACAGCTCGACCCAATGTCGGTGCAGTCTGGGCTCTAGTCCGAGCAGCCAACGACACTGCAGCCACCGAACGACTCTACAGCTCCCTCCAAGCTCGCGGTCTATCACTCAACGAAGAGCAGCGAAGCAAAGTCCTCGCTCTTCCCTGCGATCTCAGCCGACCAGACCTTGGCTTAAGCGAGTCACACATCACCGAACTTGGCAGCAAGCTCACAACTATAATCCACAGCGCATGGGCAGTAAACTTTAACATCTCCGTCCAATCTTTCGAAGATCAACACATCAAAGCAGTCCACAATCTAATCCAACTAAGTCTCTCTGTTCAAACACCCAAGCCAGCACGTTTCTTCTTCTGCTCTTCTGTTTCGTCGGCAGGAGGATCGCCGCGCCCCGGAAAGGTTCTAGAAGCACAGGTTCCTTCACCCTCACATGCTCAACATACAGGCTATGCAAGATCGAAGTATGTTGCAGAGCATATTACTGGGAATGCTTGTAAGAATGCAGATGCGCCGGCGAGGGTTTTGAGATTGGGGCAGTTGGTTGGTGATACTAAGGTTGGGGAGTGGAATACTACCGAGGGTATTCCGTTGATGATCCAGACGGCTGTCACGCTCGGTGCTCTACCGGCTTTGAACGAGGTAAGCTATTCACACTCTATGTCGAATTATAGGGACTAACATGCACAGGAAATGACTTGGCTACCCGTCGATCTCGCCGCTTCAACAATCCTCGATCTGGCCAACCTCGGCGAGCACGCCCCAGCAGACCGTTCTTCCGACCCTGATCTCGTCTATCACATCCTCAACCCCGTCCGCTTCCACTGGACACGAGATATGCTGCCATCGATAGAAAAGGTCGGCTTCAAGTTCGAGATCCTTCCTACCGATCAATGGATGGACCGTCTTCGCCACTCAGACCGTGATCCCTCTAAGAACCCTCCTATCAAGCTACTAGATTGGTTCGAGGGAAAGTATGGCAATAAGGCTGCATCATCGGCGGAGAAAGGGCCGCTGGATTATCTTACGGATAAGTCGAGGGAAGATAGTGAGACGTTGAGAAATGTGCCGGATGTAACGGATGTGGAGTATGTTAAGATGATGCTCGGGCGGTTGCAGGCACGTTGGGCGGAGAAAGTTTGAGTTGGGCGTCAAAGCCAAAATTCCCGTTTAATGCTACGCCAGTTCGTACTTCTAAATGTGTTGTATCTAAGTTCTAAATGCAATATTGCGAATACAATTCCATATAGCGTTGCAAAAGTGTATGTATCCTCCTCTATCAATATCCATCGATTTAACCATATTCACTCTTCGTGGTCATCCTCATCTTCCGTCTGAATCTGCTGCTCTGACAATCGTGGGTTCCTCAATGCCAATGCAAAGATAATCATAGGGATACAGACACAGATTCCGGCAATGCAGAGGAGCCTTTGTACGTAACTGTAACTGCTGATGATAGCGTCTCGGATTTCCGTCCCCACAGGATAATGGGGCATCACGGCAAAAGGCGAATTGTAAATCTTCTTCGCAAGACTCTCATCTGGTTGGAAAGCGAGATTATGCTTCAGAACTTTGTAAAGGGTCTGCGTCCAGATGGCGCCGGAAAGACATGTACCAAGGGCACTTCCGACGTTGTAAAATGAGAGGTAAAGACCTGTAAGAATAGCGACATGCTCCCGAGTTGCGGAAGCTTGAATGGATGCTTGGGTCGGATAAGCGAAGAATCCACCAGCCACTCCAAGAAGAATTTGCGCCGCGATGATTCCGTCCTTGGACGACGTCGAAGCTCCACCGGGGTATAAGATCAAAACAGCAAATGCGACCATGAAGAGTAGTGTGCCCCCAACAATGATGAACTTGAGTCTACGAATCTTGAAAATGACTAGGCCAGCTAGAACTCCAGTGATGACACCGAAAAATGAGAAGAAGGAAATAATGCGAGTAGCGTTCTCGATAGAAAAGTCAAAAGCGACGATGAGAATCGTATAGAGGTAGTTTCCTTGTGTGCACCATGCAAGGTTGAGAAGACTTCGAACCGCCAAAGCTGACCAGACACCTCTATCGCGAAGGAGATGAAATGGGACGAGGGGATGCCGAGCGCCGCGTTGTTCCCAAGTGATAAAGGCGATCATAAAACAGAAGCCGAGGACCAGAGGCAGGATTATGTACCAGCTGCGCCAATGACTTGCAGTACCACCAGCAACGGTCAGAGGAGCAAGTATGAGTGAGAAGGCTGCAACAAGAAGAACAAGGCCGATAATATCGAGTTGGTGAAAGAGATCTGCTCTTCCTTTCTTGGTCTTGAGTGAAACCAAAACAATCTCATCGCTTTCCTTACCGCTTTCAGATTCCCATGTTTTCCTCTCGAGGAAGTATAGACACGAAAGTAGGGGAAGTGAAGCAATGGGATAGATGATAGCCCACATTCCAAGACCCCATCTCCAAGTCGTCGTGCTCAATACCGCAGAAGTGATATTTCCGCTGATCCAGGTGTTGATTAGGAACGGAATGGCAGGAAGATAGCTGAAAAATACGCGCGCTCGCATAGATGAGAAATCGGCGATTAGGACTTCCAACAGAAGGACGATGCACGTGTACCCGGTTTGGTAAATAACGGAGCCCGTGCAGAAAACCTCAACAGACGGTGCTGTCGCCTCAATCGCGATGCCAAGGGTAAATAGAACGGTTGAAATAGCGATGACTTCGAACCTGCCAAAGACATCGGCTACCTTTGCAGCTGTTGGTTGAACGGCAACAGCGATAACATTTCGCAGAACATTGATCGTAGAAAGATACGAATGCAGATCAAAACTCGACGTTGCGTATGATTGATACGCTAAACGGACCTGACTCTCAAGACCGTAGGCGTACCCGACAAGGAAAATACCAGTGAAGAGCCAAATACGGTGCGCGCGCGTCAAATTTTTCGAAACAACAGCCATGCGAGCCACGCCGGCTGAAAGTCTCTTAGGATTCGCTGGCCGAGCGGCATTTTGTGATGTGTTATTTGAGCTTGGTTCTGGAGCGCCGAGAAGTGGCGCTGTTTCTGAGGACATTGTGTGGGTGATGAGGGGAAAGTGAAGAATTTGATGGATGAAACAAGCTGGGATTTCAAGATACAGATTCAGGCAGCAAGGGGGAGGGAAGAGGGATCATCTGATTTGATGAGCGCATGGGTGTGACTTGGCCTTGTGACATGGCATGACAAAGCCATCTGATAAGATTATATCCAATAGCGGCGGATCTAACCGTGTCTTAAGTGGGAACTTGACGCCATGATCACGATATTAATGCCTGAGGCTACAACAGCGTCACAAGAGTATCTTATTGAATGAGGTACTACTATAAAAGCTTGTTAATAAAAAAAAGGTGATTCAGATACCTAGACGCACATGCCCCCCAATATCTTGACCGTATACGCTTGTGCGCCGCAAGGCGTTGTAACTTGATGTCGAAGTGTCGGCAATGTCACCGAGATCGGAATTGGTTGAAGGTCCGGCCAGTTATCAGATCATGCACGATGAAACTCAATCCAGCGATGGACGTAACGGTATCGGCGACAGATTCATAACTTACTCTAAGGTTGGCAAATGTTTAAAACGGTCCTGAAAATATAGATCTCTATGTTTCATTGTAATTTCAATGCTGACAGAAGGCTATAGGGTATGCAAACCCTGCAAGGTACATAAAGACTGTATTTTAGCAGTGCAATGTAATTAGTTATTGCCCTTACTAAGAATCACAAAACAGTCTCTAAATTATCAGTCAAGTGAAATCAAGAAAGCTTTTAAAGATATCAAGAAGAAAATAGGCTTAAGAGTGGCACTGATTTCGTGCTTTTACGAAAGAGCGATTGTTGGGGTTGAAACTGTGCAAATTAGTATGGAATCCGAGTAAAGAGACCGATATATAGAAACCAATATTTAAACTTAAAATTCAGCGCAAGAAAATCAGGCCCCTTTGCCTCAACCTGGACAAGAGCCTTTTTGCAGTAATCTGTTCAATGAGAGAAGCTGTGTAACTCTGCATGTGTGGATGACGTGGAACACCATGATTGTTTGGAAGTGACGAAAATGAGCATAAGTGGCTGTAGTCCTAGATCTCGTATTCTTTCCAGCCATGTTCTGATTCGGTACATCAGTTGTGTGGCTTCGGCCAGATTTTAGGCCGGGCTCGACTGCGCCCATTGTGCTTTCCCATGGGTCGACGTAGTCCTACCGCAGTAGACTAAATTTTCATGGAACAATAATCTCACCACGATTTACTTTTCTTCCTTCTTATACTACTGTTACATCCTATA
This sequence comes from Fusarium algeriense, assembly GCA_002982035.1. Lineage (NCBI taxonomy): Eukaryota > Fungi > Ascomycota > Sordariomycetes > Hypocreales > Nectriaceae > Fusarium > Fusarium algeriense. The sequence goes on from PVPY01000035.1 coordinate 32,277, forward strand.
GTGCTACTTGTTAAGTCAGATTTAGTAAGCTGGCCAGTTCTTTCTCCTCATCAATCGTGCTCCTCTATCTTGTTATACAGGTACACAAAGCACCTCATTTCTGCGTTCTTCGAGTCTCGAACTAGGCTTTAATCGACTATTACTTTCTGTCATATAAGCACATTAGTTTGCAATGCCCGAAGCGTCGTTTCCTGACTACCGGTTGCATCCTGTTGTCGTCCAAGAATGGCTCAGAAAAAGATTCAACGATAATACTATCGAAGTCGAGGTATGTTTTTATAATCTTTGGTGAAATATTATAGAATAGTTCTCGTTACTAAATCCATCTGCTAGTCCAGGAACGGTGAATTTCGCTTCCACCTGCCAGAAGATGAAGAACTCACAAAGGCAAGTTTTCCGCAAGCGATTATGCTACTTTGGGCCAGGCTGAAAAACTTTAATCTTGAAAGTCGGACTACTTAGAAATCTATGAACTAAGGGGCTTGGACACAATAAGTGCGAAGTCGCTATTTGGTGTATGGGTCTCAAAAAACCAGCGCATTGGTCGAAATGCACTTGATCAGGAACCAAGCTACATTTCAATCTCTTCTCTTAGAAGCTATTGGAATCGAGAACGGATCTGTGAGATCCTCGACTTATGCCAAAGCGCGATAGACGAAGAACAAATCGCTAACAGATTCCTACGTATCTTCTCCGTGCTGGTTCAGGTAGGTCGTCCTGGAGACATCCAATACTTTATTGACAATAATATTGATGATGAATCCATCACCTCACCTGGATTTCCGATGGAAATACTACCGCAATTTCATACCGTTTTTGAAGAACATTGGAATTTCTTCCCCGTCGAGTTCAGAACCAATTCACCTCCGAAACAAGAGCTACATGCTCGTCAAGTCCTACCTTTGACATATCGCAGAACACTTAAAGAGAAGAGGCGAGCAATCCGCACAGCTCTCCACGAGGTCTTGATAGATCCTGAGTACTGTGATCTCGTGCCAGAGGTAAACAGCCCCCTTCCTATGAGAGAGTAGCTAAGACAGTTCAGATTACCCCAGTAGTACTCAAGGTTTATCATGGAGAAGAAATGAAGGGCGCATATAATCAAGAGCTGGAGAACTATTCAAAGCTACGTGGAAAAGCCCAGAACAGCATCACCAGGTGTTACGGCTCATTCTTTTGCGAACAAACGGATTTCAGGGTGATAATGCTGGAATACGCCAGTGGAGGAAGTTTACGTAACTTTCTGGGGAGCGTCCGCATCCCATACGAACTAAGAGAATATAGAGGACTTTGGGCCAATTTGACCGGGCTTCTAGATGGACTCGAGTCTATTCATACATTCGGCAACTTGCATGCAGGGCAAGTGCACGAGGGAAGCGCGTCAACCGATACACCGCTAATTTCAATAGAATTCACGAAGACATCAGGCCAGGAAATATCTTGGTCTTTCCAAAGTCATCAAAATCGCCATTCGATGTTCGATTCAAGTTATGTGATTTCGGCGCAACAAAGTTCAAACAGTTGAACCGAGAAGGGAAAATGACAATAGGTAATTGGTGGAGTCGATTATATAGTAAGTTGTAATAGTCAAGCCCGCGTCTCCGTAATCCGTCTGGTTTGTCAAACATAAACGAAGAGATGAAAAAGATATTAACCAAGTTTCTGCTAGGCGCTCCGGAGTGCTACGCCAACTCACCAGATCAGTTTCATGTTAAACCTTCCGTGTCTCCTAGTATCGACATCTGGGCTCTTGGGGCGGTATTCAGCGAGATATTAGTCTGGTCGATTTTGGGATATGATGCCATTGAGCAATACCGAAAGGCGAGGCAAACCGAAATTTCGACTCTGAGCTACGTCGAGGCCAGGGGCATTGACGCCTGCTTCCATGATGGGAATGAACGGCTTCCTGTTATTGACAAATTTCTCCAGAAGGTGCTTGCAAACCGACATGAGAGTGACCAAGTGTCACCCGCTATAAGCGATATGATACTCAGTTTCATGATGACTAGCGAGAAAAGCCGACTGTCAGCGAGAGAAATCAAGTCTTTGATGCAGGCTATAACCAAAGATGAAGATCAAAAGACATATGCTTCATATCAAGAAGAGGCCTTGAGGATTCGGCAATCTCAACTCCAAAGATCTCAGACACATATCGTTTCATTTTCGTTCGATCGTGAGGGCGATTCAAGGTAAGGCTTGCAGTTTGCATCAGCTGTTGACCAGGATCAACTCTAAATAACACTTCTCAAAACACAGTAAGGGTGATTCGGACATATCTGCTTCACTGCAAACGTGGTCCGAGCTTGCTGATACAGCTGGCGATACTTCGCTATCTACCGCTCCAAACACTCATGGCTTAGATACAAGTCAGGGGAGCGTTCCAAGGACAATAGAAGTCTACGGGTATGAGAATCGATCCCCCAATGAAGACGCGAAGCTAGGGGACAGGGAGGAAATCGAGTCTCTTATCTCAGTGGACGATGATATTCAGTCTACTCAGTCAACTGAGTCGGACTCCACATCATTGCGAGCTTACCGAGTTGCTTCTAAGTTGCTCATTGAGCGATTCTTGGATGATGATTCTCTACTCGCTTTATACCAAGAAGCTGTCAAACGTCTGGATAGGAAGAGATTCATCCGGAACCACACAACCTTGATGAAAACCTATTTCTCGACCTTCGTGCGGCAATCAAATCCCGGGCCGAGGAGCTCTCCGTGGACTTCCTGCGGAGCAGGGCAGAAAGGACTAGAATATCCTCTGTTATTTATGATCTGATCCTCGAGCAAAGGGAGCAAGTCCGCGAGATAGTCAAGATGGAAATCAAGGAAAATAAAGAAAGTATTTCATTGGTAGATCGCTTTCTGGCCCACCAAGAGCAATACGACAGGGATGGTAGGAATTCTCCGGAATCAGACTCCTCTGACTCTGCGGATGACAGTCTTCTACCACAAGAACGAACCAGCCTAGGGGAGTCCTCGAAGCTGCATGCGGTGGCTACTTTCATGACTGTTGGATCAGCCTTTGATTCTTACAAAAACAACCTGGAACAATTTTTGCACCCGCAGAAAGAAGTTAGCAATGACTCAGAAGGACCAGTGCCAACAAAAATGAGCTTCACGGACGAAGGAGCGGCGCAGAGCGATTTGCAGGAGATCTCAAAGCTTGATACCTTGAATCTTTCAGACCACGTTCCCGAGACCGGCTCACCTGTTATTTCGACTTCTCATGAATATTTGGGAAAGCTTACGGGATTTCTGTCCTGGGTGATGAAAATGGCTCGACCGAGAGTAAAGAAGGGTTACCGTCGTCTTGAATGGACATGCGTAAGTACAATGTAACCCAGTAAACCCTTGTGATCTGGCATACGATTACCGTAACATGAGCATATTCGCAGATGGAAGCTGACATGCCCTAATAGGATTGTGGATCTCAGCTTTATGCAGACTTCCTTGTACTAGACGAAGAACGGTTCCAACATTTTGCTCGATCCCTGCAAGAGGCACCCCTAATGAAGAGCGAGAAAGGGGTAAGAAATCTTCAAAGCTCTGAGGGTAGCTCATCCAATGGGCAAGAAGGTCCTACGTCAAGCACTAGCAATTCTAACCACGATCTTCACCATCCATCCTCGAGTCCTACGAAGCTCCCAGACAGTGATAAGTCCAACAAAGCCACACCACAAACTGACCCCAGCCAGGGCCAGCGTGACATATCTGAGGACTCAGGCGGCTTGGGTTCAAAATATCTCGCTATTTGTATCCAGACAGGCCCGATACATACGATTCTGGAAGAGTTCGACACTTCAGACTTCAAATCCGATGCTAATTTGCTTGAGGCAATGAAGAGTGTCTATATCAAGATTCGCGGGCTACGACCAAAACGAAATTCTCTGTTCACACCTGTTGGTATGGAGTTTGTGAAGGTATGTAAAAACTCATTACTGAGCCATATTGAATGGAAGCTTATATGCTTGGTAACACAGTTTACTCTTTGGAACCAAAGACATGGCTATGTCTCTATATGTGAGAGACCCGACAGTATGCCTCCCAAGTCACAGCACCAATACGACTATGACCCTAAACCCCCTGCTTTCTTGCCTCCTATGCCGGCTGAGGTCTTCCTTCACTACCTTGAACACGGTGAAGAAGGCTGGAACACAATGCGCTACTTGTGGCTCCCAAGGCTTCCAGTTCGCCGAGAGGCTAGAATAATCGAAGGTGGTGAGGCGTCGTCTGGATGGGGCATTCATATCATCGAAGGACCAAATCGTTGGGCTATTTATGCCTTGTTTCTTCTTGCCTTGATTGGCAGTGCTTTGGCTGCCATTCTTTGGTCTGCGATCTACAGCGATATACAAGGCGGCACTGGATTAGGGCAGCTGATCATAGCCTTGTCCTCCGCGATGCTTACGGCACTGTTGTTTCGATTGGGGTACTTATAGGCCAACATTTAGTTTAGGTATAAACTTGTCACTACAACTCAAATCGATGTATCTAAACAAGGAGGGGTTCAAAGCAAGGGTTTGATCAGTGCCGTAAGCATCTTCAGCGCGGATCCTGCCACTGGTATCGGCTGCTGGAAGCTTGGATAGGTTTATGGCACCAAGAAGGCTCTAATAAGAAGGAAGAAGAGTCAGAAACTCAACCAGCACACCTTATAAATAATTTGCATACCTGGAGCATTGAATCAGCATAGATGAGACTGTTCGCAGCCCCCCATACCTTCATATTTCTATTTTGGTATCTGTAACAGCACCGCACCTGTTCTGACCGACGTGTCCCCTAGCTTTATGACTTCAGCCCCAAAAGCACATATAAAGCCAATCTACCAGTCAGAGGCCATAGTGTAAGACATATGCAGCCTCTTCGATAAATTTACTAACTATGTTAGGGCAGCTGAAAAGCAGGCTGGGGCTCACCGTGAGACAGAATGAGGCGCTGCATTTGCAGCCTTATCCTTATAACTACCGGCTTACTGAGTACAAATTTGACCATCAACGAAGGAAAGCAAAAATGGTAGAACTACTGGCAGGCTCAACTTCTTTACCACCTACAACTATTACGCCTCCAGCAGGTCTAGCCGTATTGGACCATAACGAACAGTCTAATACGTGTGGCTTTATAAACGGGAACTCTGGTAAATTTTGATCTAACATAGCCATCGCAATATTATCCTAAAGTATCATACAGATATTCCCTGGACTTGTCCCGGAAAAGGAACATGTATATACGACGAGGCATCTTCAGTCGCTGGCTGTTGTTGGAGTGAGCCGTGCACAGTTGTCTCAGTATGCCTAGACTCTGACGCGATCAGTGGAGGGCAATGCGACCAGGGGAATCTCAGCGCTTGAACAAGTTGTTGGTAAGAACTTCCGTCTAAAAAAAAGCTTCATCATCACAATTGACCACTCCTAATACTAATACCAATATCCCATATTGCCAAACATGGAAATACTCAGATATATCTGCTTCACTAGTTTGGTGTACCAATGTCTAGCCTACTACAGAAGTGATCATGTTCAATGAACCATCAATACAACACCAGAGCTCAGTATCACTGATAGCAGCTCTTTTTCAACGACGACAACAGCAACCGAGAGTAATGTATCGATCGAAGAGGCACCGACTTCTACAGAGGCGACGAAAGAAAGGTCCAGCGGTATGTCAGCAGAAAATATAATAGCCCTCAGTGTCGGTATTCCTGCGGCTGTGGCGGGCATAGTTTCAGCTGTCGTCGCAGTTTGGTTGATAAAGACGGAGGAAGAGGAGAAGGGCAGCTCCAGTAGTTGCTGGAAGCAACTACAGTACAAGCTCATAGACGAGAAGCCACACGAGAGTTGAAAATGACTTAATATGTGATGCAAAAGCACAATGAAACTAAGAGCAACGGCACTCAGAATGTCCTGATTATGGAGTTGTTTCCTGTAAGGCTAAACTTTACTATTTGAAGTAGCAGTCCGTGAGAGTTAGTAAAACGCCCAGGAAAATTATGCCTAATGTGGGGGCGATTGTGAGGCCCAACTCTGGCAATATTACACAGCCCCTAAGTGGCTGTAAGGTATTTCATCTGCATGAGGTTATCCAATAGGAATGTTTTCCCGAGAAAGGAAGAGCTACATAGGTTGAAAATGCTACCAAATGTGCCTGCTGCTTATAAGCTTGGGGTAAGTAGTTGCATATCATAAATTGTACATTACTGCGATCGGTAAGGCAGAAAAACTGTCATAATAGCTTTCACCGTAGGGGCAACGCTCTGTACGGTCATTTTATGTTTTATTTTCTGTTTTGATCTCTTCTTTTGATCATCCTTTTGGCGCTGATGCAATGGCCGTTGTTACAGTGTGCAAAAATGGCGACGGTGATCAGACTTGTTGGCCGAGTACATCCAGATTACCAACACCTTTTGACTTCCACTGGAGTCTTGGATCACGCGTATGCATGCATGCTACCCCTCCCTCCATTGCAGGGCAGATCAGGGCGTTTTATTGATAAATAGAGTCTGCCCCCGTCTCTTCTTGATCTTTCGATCTCCATCTCATACCATAAAATCGCCTTGTTCCGAAATGGCCGACTCACAACAGCGCATATTGGCAACGCCGGCACGATGGAACTCTAGATTCCCATATTCTCGTTTTTCGTACTCTAGTAGCGAAATACGACTTCTTGAGCTTTTCCGGCCCGCAATCCCACATTCTAGGCCAATATGCCAACTCCACACACTACCTATCCATAAGGCTCCACGGTACAAAGCTGTTTCGTATTGCTGGGGTACCGAAAAACGCGAAGCCACCATATTATTGAATGAAAAAGAGTTCCGAGTTACTTCAAGCCTGTTCACTGCTCTCAAACAACTTCAAGAGGAACCAGGATTATACTGGGTCGACGCGATATGCATTAACCAAAACGATATTGAGGAGAGGAACTCGCAGGTCAATCGGATGAAAGCCATATTCAACACAGCCGAGAAGGTGGTAGTTTGGCTTAGTGGGAACATTGAGCTGGCTTTTCTTTACCCAACGACAGCTGAGATCACACAGCCAGACCAAGGACGCTCCAGTTTCTTTGGTAATGGGTATTGGCGAAGAGTCTGGGTTGTGCAGGAGTTCGCTGTCTCGTCAGACGTCGTCATCCTATATGAAAACGGGCGCATAGCCTGGTCTGAGTTGATCGCGTTCATGAACTCACTATTGGTGATGGGCAGAAATGATGATACTATATCACAAGATTGGGATGGGGTTGAATGCATTAAAAGACTCATCAGCCTACGTCAAGACTTCATACGGGGTTGTCCGGTCTATCTATTGGATCTGTTGTGGCGTAGTCGGTCCTTGCTTGCGACAGATAAGCTCGACAAGGTGTATGGACTCCTCGGCCTTGCTCACGATGGCGAAAGATTTGTTCGCTACCCCGAATATGGAATCTCACTAGGGACACTTTATCGGCGCATGGCCACATCCCTGATAGAAAAGACAGGGAATCTCGACATTCTTTGCTTCGGGAATGGTCTAAAAGCCGAGTTTGTCCCATCCTGGGTTCCGGAATGGTTTAATCTCCATGACATACGTTCACGGGAATGGATTGACTATACGATTCGAAAAAGTACACGACCGCAACTTAGTCCCCCAACGTCTGACTTGCCGCGAGTGAGTGGAAATACACTCAGCTTACGAGGTAAACAGATAGGTGTTATCGAAGGCCTCTCAACCCCATGCTATCCTGGAGCTTATTCTCGAGCTTCGAACGAAATTCCAGTCGGACAACATCTGTATACCAACCCTTATGGCTCCTACAACAACGCCTATGCTGCGATTATCAAGTCCTTATGCTTTGGGCTAACACTTTCTGAAAAGGACCTGACATGCGACCTAAGAAATCCATATCGGCCTATCTCGCAACGGGTTAGAAGTCGCCTAGGCGGTTGGATAGCTGACAATGAAGACTTTCGAATTTGGGGAAATGGTCTCTCATACTGTGTAGAAGAAACATATACGCAGATGTGCGGACGCTACTTAAAAACAATTGCTGGTGAGTTGATTAAATATGGTCTGCAGTGGTTATTGGGTACTGATAGAGTAGGTGTCGATCTTTCGACAACAACAGAAACTAAAGAAGTTGGTCAAAACTGGATTTCTTTCAATCGACTGTCAGCTGCTGATCGTGAAAAGACTTTATTGGAATTTTATAAAGATCTAGATGAGGGTTTATACACTTTCTTAACCTCACGCATGCGTCTCATCATTACAGACCAATCTTTCATCGGCATCGCAACAAGGAGAGCCTCTCAGGGCGACATACTGGTTAAATTTGAGGGATGTGAACGTCCGATAGTGGTCAGAGAGGCCGTGGGAAACACAGATTATTGGGAGGTCGTTGGAGAAGGTTGGCTCTGTACCGATTACACCCAGTACTCCGAGGAAAGGTCCAAGATACGCAACTATGTGATGATCTGACTAGTATAGAAGGAAAACACAACGCATCCTCCTACGAAGCTCTCCCGAGCCAGTATACTGACTGTCCAGGGTGGAATGATGATGCCTGCCTCGTTGGCACGATGCAACTTTTATCTCACCTCGCATGGTTCTTCAAGAAAACCATATCAAACCGGGCAGTGACATCAGGCGGCCATATCTCGGAGGCGCTAACAGCGCGTGGCGTTGAGTTAGTCTACCGTACGGTTAAGCCAGCACGGTCAACGGAGGTTGCGAGTTGGACAGTGAGCTGTACCTGAAAGTACCTATTGGACAAGATAATAAATACAGAGGCGCAAGGACGATTTGCTCTGTCATTTTCTCTATTCGTTGAGAAAGTCAAGTTGACTGGAATACAGCAGAACATTACCCCTCAACAAATCATATTATGGGGCAGCAAATAGGACTATACAGCAGTTTTTTTTAGTTTTTTTTTTTTATTACTGTAACAGCCAAGAAACCTCGATCAGACATAGAACTTGAAGTACAATATTAGAAGCGACATGTAATATGCATGGTAACTTGACAATATTGCTTTTTTATTCCAGAACACGTTAGGCGATGTTCAGCGGACAAGAATCCGCTCCGGCTACATCAGCGAAGTAACCTTATACACAACTCAAACCAAATCGCTAAGGGGTGAAAGACAGCTCTCAAGAACAGGCCCGTCAGTGGTCCAAATACGATCCCGGTAACCCTGGTCCATATGGCGTTGGGCTGAGAAACGGCTCCGCTTGATTGAGTGTAGCGTAAAATGTAAGGCTATTGCTTAGAACCTTAGACATCCCCTAATAGTCTCATCGTAAATCGCTCGTCATCGTATGGCAAAGGATGTCTCTAAAATTGGTGACAGCTCTAGGGACATCAGGCTTCGTAATCCCAGGAATATGGTACGAGAAACAGCCTGCATTGAGTGACCCCCATGGGACCTGCATGCATCATATCCGATCCTTGATGGATCCCGGACAACCGGAGTTCTGGAACCGTCTCACTGTTCTGTGCCTCTCAGCGGCAGAACACCAGGGTGGCTATCCAGGTACTCGGTAATTCCAGCAGACGGAACTCCCCTCGTGCGATTTTAGAGTTCATTTTCCGGTACATGAACAAGTAAAGACCATGTGTTTAAAAACCGTTTGCGGGTTCTCGCACGAGCACTGTAGCATCCAGAGCGGGAGCAACTTCGCCAATCGATGTTGGATGAATTTTTGCTACAGCGAGGCTTAGGATTGGAGCCCGCGGAGAGCCGCAGCTCACAGGAGAATTGTTATAATTTCCGCGTCCTTTTCCGAAAGTTCCGCTGACGAAGCAGAATTAGGCGAACCGATAGCTTGGTGAGCGCTGATCAATCTCATTTTCTGGAAGGTGGACCATTCTTGGCTCTTGAATCCCTGTCACTGGATTTTTGGGGGTCATCATTCGATCGGTTCAACGAAGCCCGACTGCACACCATCTTTCGCGTGAAATCGAACAGCCAAATGCAAGTCAATGAAGCAGCTTTGAGCTTCAGATATTAGCAATGAAGAAAAGAAAATACAATGTAAATAATACTGTGCAAACAAACTATTTAGAGTCCCTTAGTATGCTCAGCTGACTCGAATTTGACGCAACCTCCGTCTCATCCGTCCGTGAACTTGTACCCTTGGAATCTTTTCTAGAGTCGATGTATTCTGTAACAGTGATCTCCTGCGTCCGTAGAATACCTGCAGAAGGCTCACGATTGTGACGAACAGTACCGAGAGCATATGTCTCCATAGTGGGATCATCTCCAAGCGTACCAGTTGGTCTCGCGGTCTTCCGACTTCTCATGCCAGTTCCTTGAGATTGAGAATGCGAGTAGACATATCCCGTGCCTTGCTTCTTCTTATTCCAGAATCCGTATAAAGTTGGTGCGTTTACGACGATGGTCGCTGTGAGAAGCTCGGTGCTGGCCCATGTCGTGCGATTGACTTGGCTGTCTTTATTCATGGCGTTGATCGGCAAGCGAATGACGGTGATGGCGACAATGAAGATACCGAGAGTAAAGAGAACGTAAAGTTTTAGCTTACGCTTCCAAGACGTCTTGAGCGAGAAGAATAACGGAAAGGGGACGGCGAGCAGCATCACGTCGGTGATAATATTAAGGACGCCCACCACGATGAGTTGAAGCTGAGCCTTGGAACAACTTCCAGGATCTGGAACAACTTGCCAGTACAAATGAAAAGGCTTGCATTCGCTGAAAGTGGTGACTTGGACAGCGACATAAGTACCGAAGAATACGAGAAGAAACGAGTACATAATCGTCTTCTGATATCGCAAGTTGAGAAGCAATCGCCGGTAAACGTCGAGAAGCACGAGCTTCTGCAACCAAAGACTAAAAAAGGTCAGCACTAGTCGATTCAACCCAGGGAGGACACGAACAAGGAATTGTAAAAGACTCGATTCGTAATGGCGAATTTACTCCCGATTTCTCGTCGGTAAATAATCTCATCTGTAAAAACCATCTTCTCTCGAAGAGTCGGTTTAATATTATTTGTTCCCCAAGTAAGAACGACATGAATCAGTGCAAGTCTGACAGCACAGCACACGATCGCACCCATTGTGAGGTAATCACCGAGTACAAAGGACTGCTTGGCGACTTTTCTCCATATCAGCCGCACCCCCATAATGAGGAGGGACAAGCAGCTGAAGAACCAGTGAATAAACAGCGTAGGATCCTCCATATTGTGTTGCTACAAGGAAGGAAGAAAAGGCACGCGGGGGATGCGCAGATCACATATCTTATTGCAATTGTTCTGATGAAACGCTTTCTGTTACTTGACTTTCTTCTTTTCAGCTTTCCGCCACCTCATCCGACCGGGACGTTCCCCGTTAATTACGCTTGTTTTTTTCGTCTGGCGGCTTTACTGAAGATATGCTTCTGGACTTATCAGTTTAGTGCTTAGCTTATTTTTCTTGGTGGCCTGTTTTCATTTTGGGTAGCGGGCCGTTTCCTTTCAACGGGAGATGTACGCTATTCTTGTACGCTAGTTACGAAATAATATTTGGGAGGCTAGTATTAATATGCTATCTCATGGGTATTCAGGAGGAATTCTATTGACTCCCTCTAAGAAATATCGCTTGATATTGTACATCGGGCAATTGGACCGTTGTTTCCCATGCGCCATTTACTGGGTGCAGGGATATCTTACGGTACCTGGGATGCGGATGATACGAGCTGCCAGGTTAGTTTTGTACCGCAGCAGGGGTCTAAAAGTCTAGAGTTCAGTACGTCACATCCAAAATGGAAAATCAGGATGACGATCCCTCCTAGTTGACCTGCTAGCTGGGAGACCTTGAACGACCTCAATTCCGCAGTCTTCACCCCCTGCATGATGCAGTATATCTGCGACGCTCAATGACCTGTTCATTCGTTTTTTTCTTTTCGTTCTCCTGCATTCGTGCCTTTCTCCTGCATCTCCTCCCCATCCATCTTCATCTCATCTGCCCACCATGCGTTTCACTTCCCTCCTAGTCGCTGCTACCGCGACATTCTCCCAATGCCTCGCTGCAACTTATGGAGGCCAGGGTGAAGTTCCTGCAATTCGCACTTACTTCATGGTCGGCGGAGGTTATGTTGATGATGGTGCCGGTGGAGAGATCTTCCGCGATCAAATGTACGTGGAGAGATTGGTCCCAACCCAGGGACCATACAAGAAGACACCTCTGGTGTTCATCCACGGACAGGCCCAAACAGGAACAGTAAGTCCCTTCGTCAACATTATGAAACATCCTCGGCTAACAAACAGACATAGAACTTCCTAAATAAGCCAGACGGAGGTCGTGGTTGGGCGAGCCAGTTCATCAACCAGGGCTACGAAGTTTATATTGTCGATCAGACCTTCCGAGGACGATCGGCATGGGCGCCACTCGCCGGAGCCACTAAGCCCTCCACGTACTCGGCACAGATCATCGAGCAGCGTTTCACTGCCGTGCAGGAATACAAGCTTTGGCCCCAAGCTGAGAAGCATACCCAGTGGCCTGGTACCGGCAAGCGGGGAGACCCTGTTTTCGACGCCTTCTACGCTTCCAACGTCCAGTTCATCAACAATGCTACCTACCAGCAAGAGACTGTGCAGGCTGCTGGGGCTGCCCTTCTTGACAAGATTGGCAAGCCTGTTATCCTTCTTGGACACAGCCAAGGTGGTATGATGCCTATCCTCGTCGCCGATGCCCGCCCCAAGCTCACCAAGGGTTTGATCCTCCTTGAGCCTTCTGGTCCCCCATTCAGAGATGCCGTCTTTAGCACCAAGGCATCTCGCGCCTACGGTCTGACTGACATCCCCCTCGTCTACAGCCCTGCCGTCACCGACCCATCCACCGATCTCGTCCAAGAGGTTCAGCCCAGCCGTGGCAAGGACTTCGTCGAGTGTATTCTTCAAGCCAAGAAGCCTGCTCCTCGTCGTCTTGTCAACCTTGCCAGCAAGCCGATTCTGCTTGTTACTTCTGAGGCTTCTTATCACATGCCCTACGACTACTGCATTGCCCGCTACCTTAAGCAGGCCGGTTGCTCCAAGACCAAGCACATTGAGCTTGGAGAGGTTGGCATCCATGGTAATGGACATATGATGTTTATGGAGAAGAACAGTGATCAGATCCAGGCTCTTATTGAGCGCTGGGTACGATCAACATAATCTGTCATTCTTGGAGACATATGAGTGATGGATGCTGTATGCTGCTATTGCTTCGGGCACTCGCTACTGTCACTCAATGTGACAAACTTGCTGTTGCTTTGCTAGGCCAGCCTGGCAGTATAGATCGTTCACAATGATCTCTGACGAACCTAATATAGATAGACTTAATAATAACTATAATGCCTTATTAGATCCTTTCATCTGTCCCGCTGAAGCAGCCTTCCAGTGAAGGCCTCATTGAAAGCTATTTTATTAAGATGTGGGCTATAAAACAAATATTAAGGGAGAATAGAATATACAACCTTTCCTCTAACAAAATTTGGCTCACTACACTGTCTGGATCTCCATAAATTGAAAGGCTGCTATGAGAAGATCATTTTTCTTGACCGCGCCATGATTCACATCATAGAAGATCTTCAAGCCAGGCGTGTAACCAGCTGTCTCAGCACGAATCTGTACTTTCTCCAAGGGCCATTGCTCAGGCTGAGGCGTTCCCCAAATGGGGCTTTGACGTCCATCTTGACATTCAAACTGCACCATTTTCCAAACTTCGGAGCGCTCTGTATTGATGTTAATGCACTTCAAGTATGATCCATTTGCATCCCATTCATGCGTTTCGTAATGCGGCAAGTTTCGGGTTCGCATCCAAGATTGATCCCTATCGCAATAACAAGCATTGGAGGGCTTCCCGTGGTTCCTAGATGTAAAAAACTCTGTTGGACCGATTGATACAGTCGTGTCATCATCGGCGTATGTGAAGCTCAAAGCCACTAAGGGCAGCTGTTGTGGTCCAGCAACGTGGCAAAGAGTGGCCTTTATAGATTTGAGAGGTCTTCCGCAGTCGAGCCATGCTACCGATGCATTTGGGCCAGGAATGCCGAATCTATGTTCCATAATTCTCTGGCCCCAGATCTTGCTAAACTCCCGAAAGGGCCTTGGAGGTGGACTTGGATTCCAGTATCGCTCTTCAGAGTCTTTAGACATAACTGGTATGTCAAACAAGCCAAGTTGGGAAGAAAAGCCGCCAACAGCTACCAAATCTGGGAGACTATGACAGTCTTCACTGAAGAGTTCCCGTTCCTTCCAGCTGCAGTAGATGCCCATAAGAACACTCCCATCTCCCTCATGGGGAGGAAGTCTCGGACCGACTGTACTGCCCAAACCAAAAATTAAATGCCGACCTCGATTCGTGACGAAGCGCAAGAAGGTATTCGCCATGGATTCAGTATCGGGATAGCAACACATAATCCTCTCGCCGCCAGGTCCATCAATGGGATAGTATTGCATGCCATACCTGCAAGGTCCGATGGCACGGCGAGAAAGATCATGGTATATTACCTCAAAACCTCCCAGCAGGGCATCTCCGCCAAGGGCAGTGATCTTCGCCAGGTCCTCCTCGCAAGTCCCAAACACCAGTGCCTCAACGGGCAAAGCATGATTTCTGAATTGCCATGAGATGGGGCCGGGACAATTGTCGTAGTCTTGATGTTGCAAAACCTGAATACCAGGTGGAGGGAGTTTGCCTTTCCAAAGATAGTTCATAACGCCTGGGTCAAGCCGCGGCGACGCATCAGAGTTGTTACTGAACCGATGGATGCTGTCTTGCGGCGCATCATTGATAGGTTGATGGAGAATGGCGAGTTGTTCAAGGGGCTTTGCCGGGTGCCAGCAGACCTTGAATCCAACGATGAATTGCCCTGCATCAGGCTCCAGAATCCGCAAGTCTCCATTGGCTTCACCAAACTGAACCGAAGGACTTTTAGAGAAGGTAAATTTGAGCCCTACGACCTTGCGGTCTGGCAAACAGACTCCAGGCGTATCCCGAGTTTGTCCTCCCGTGCTTGTGATAATGACCCCGGTGATCCAGTCGTTCTCGGGAATCCGCATAGACTCATTTCTTCCAGGGGGAGTTTTGTTGCTTCCTAGTGTCATATTTCGATAATGGGGTAAATATTTTGTTGTTATACCGATTAATGCACCGCCTTTCGTCCACTAAGCAGTGATTCTGGGCCTAGCGCGTCTTAAATCTGAGAAATTTCGTACTAAACTTATGCAACGTGAGGCGGTTGATGTACTCAATGGGTGTATCATTGCCGCCATGATGGAAGTGCCAGTACAGTCGAGGATATTAGCTCTATTCCAAAGCTCGAAATCGGCTCTCCGTTTGTGCTGGTAATACTCGCGCATTATCTGCGAGCACATTCCCCATATACGGCTTCGATTGCGCAGTGATATTGCCGGGAAGATATTCGAGAAGGCTTCATAAGCATTTCTGCCTTTCCTTTGTCTGCTTCTTCCATTATGCCAAGGTCGTTGGCTTCCAACGGCTTGTTTCTTGAACTTGCCGTTGCTTATTTTCAGTAACGACTTGTAAAGCTTGAACCAGTCGATCCGACTGTCACCAGCGCTATCAGTACGTGGTAGGTAGTCAACTATCCATCCCATGTCAACGGAAATTTTCCTTCTCCAGAAAGAACTTGACCATGTCAGTTCAGCTGAATGGCGTGATGTGACGGAGAATGCAGAAAGACTTTGGTTGTCTAGGTTCAAGAGTATCTCCCAAAGTATCTCGTTAGGCAAAGTAGAAAGCATTCCATTATTGAAATCGAGATCTGCAGTCTCAGTACTTGACTCTTCACCGGAGCCTACGAACTGAGAGCGGTGAACGAGGGTGTTGATAAGCTGATGAACATCTGGGATATCAACAGGAGAGGCAGTAACCCATTCATTCACACCTCGAGCGGGCTCCCAGGTATCTTGTTGGGATACTGATGCAGCCCCGTAGTCAAGATTGAGCTTGAAATACATCAATTCATCTCTATTTGGCAAAGACGCATGACACTTCAAGACCTTGTACAAGATTGGCAGATCAATGGTATGGGGTGCTGCGTTGGCACGAAGAATCTCGTAGCAGGCTGAGTGAATCGGAATCACCCACAGAGTATGGTGCATTCCATTGATAACTTAGGCAAGATTAGACGTGGTTCGAGATCTCTGTAGTAAAACTTACAGACGAATTTGTGGCTTTTCCAGATGAAACTTGACTTGAGATGGGTCAATCCGCAATTGACCCATATCCTTCAAGGAGCCGCCTCCCGGCCATGAAGTCACAGGTCCTGCTATAAATGTTCTGAAACTGTGAGTAACTTTTTTATGCTGAGTTCCGGAACCACTTACCCATCTGGTGAATTGGACGAAGAGTCTTGGGCGATGACTACTGTGTCCTCACACCATTCTATTATCGGCGAATGGATAAATGAGCTATCGTACTCATCAGAATCACCATCGATATCGTGAAAATGTGCCTGTCTCCCAACAATAAAACCGCAGAGGCCACAGTAGATATCGTACCGCATTTTATGCTCACGAACTGTGTATGCAGAGGCGGAGGCTGGATGTGCTTGTTGAACAAAACGACCGGAATTTTTAACCCGTTTGCTAAGAGTGAGATGGGCGTTGGTGGCAAGAGTAATAAAATTTGGGCTCTTTTGTTTACCTTTTATTTGCTTATTGTCATATGCGCCACATGGTGCTTGTCACTTCGCACTATTGATTCTCGGGAGAGCCAAGAAATTACCGTACTCCATAATAGGGGCGCGCAGCTTTCATGTAATATTCAAGCTATAGGAAGTGCCATAGGATTAAGTTAGGCTGACTATATGGAATATACTGTCCCTTGCTAAATTTCCATGATGAAGCATCAATTTTGGTAGCAGAAATTGGATTGAGTATCGCGCATATGTGTTGATATGTGTCCTCTCCCTTTGTGTCAGCTGAGTTTTGATTGAAATTGGTTCCAGATCTGAGACACAAAGCCACATAATTCAAGGTAGCCATGGCAACAATACGCTTGTCTTAGATACCCTGTTTCAATAAATAAGAATAATAATTTCAAATACAGCTGATCCTAAAGTCCTGGAAATAGTCAGTACGTAAGCAGAATCACAACGTTAAAGATTACTACAGAGGATGAATTGAAACACGAAAAATGGTTATACATCAAACCACGGTTCAGGAAACAGGATCAGAAAAAGACGAATTAGTCTCATCGTGAAACCTTTTCAAGAATAGATGTGAGAGGGCCACGAGCCAAGTCAAAATTTCCTACCCTGGGCTGCCTCAGAATATGTCCTCCCAATATTGCCCGCTTGCTGCTGCTTTTCTGTTATATAATGAGTATCTCTCGGGTCAAAGTAGATCTCTTTCTCAAATCATCTCTCGCATAAGACTCGACTGAATCAAGGGTCACAAAAAAAGTCAAAAGGTGGTGGCAGAATATTGGAATGGCTACTCGGTATGGGCATATGTTATTGCTATGTAATGATAATTCCACTTTACATGCAGGAAAGGAATTTTCTTTGTTTCAACCGGTACCATCATATGATTTCTCGATCTCAATCAACTGGACCGCCACCACTATAGGCTCAGCAGCAGCGTTTTTCAACTTGTTGGCGTCACAAAAGAGCTTCAGTCCTGGGGAGAACCCGGGTCTCTCACTCTTGATAGCCAGTTGTATAGGCTTCTTCTTCTTATGGTCGCCCCATATAGGGCTCTTACTGCCATCTTGAGAGATAAATTGCACGGCGGCCAGGAGCTTGTGGGAGTCTAGCCAGACTTTCAAGGTCTTTAGGCAAGATCCCTTTACGTTCCATTCATCGTGGATATAATGTGGCCGGTCCCTCAGCTCATCCTCCCCCGTGGTTCCTAGGTTACAGCTACACCAGGGCTGTCCATACTTCGACTTCATCTCTGGCACACTGAACTCTGTTGGGCCAAGAGATCTTGTGGTGCCGTCATCCGCATACGTAAAAGATATAGCCGCCAGAGGGAGCTGGGGTCTGTCATGGAACGTATGACAAAGCGAGATCTTGATGGATGTCAAAGGCCTTCCGCAGTCAAACCAGGCTACGGTGGCATTCTCGCTGGGGATGTGAATAGGATCAGTTCCCCAATGAGGTGGATCGGCATTATGTGTCGTGCGACCATAAACTTCGCCACATTCGTGCGCTCGCGTTGGAGGACTTGGATTCCAGTATAGTCCCTCAGAGTCTGTCTGGATGTCCTCGGTTTCAAAGTGTTTGTCGTAAAGAGTGAAACCACCAATGGCAGAAAGTTGTTGAGTAACGATGCCGTCGTCATAAGTCGCGTACCAGTGGCAATAGATGCCCATCAAGACATCGCCGTGATTTTGCTGTGCGGGGATTCTTGTTGCCTCTTGATGAACGTTTCCAAAAACCAGGTGCCTTTTGCGATTGGTAACGAACCGCAGACTTACTTCGTCGAATCCCGATAGTGCGGTATAACAGGATATAATTGACTCACCGCCGGGGCCGTCGATTGAATAATATTGCATAGCGTATCTTCCAGGACCGATATGCCGCCGGCTTCCATCCGCATAAACAACTTCCATTCCTTGGAAGTGGGAATCTACTCCAATGGCTACCAGATTCGCCAAATCCTCGCGGCAGGTTCCGAAAATGAGAGACTCCACCGGTGAACCATGACCATGAAACATCCAAGCATAATCACTACGAAGGCAAGGTACAATGTTGAGGCCAGTGGGAGGCAACTCATTTTTCCAAAGATAAGCCATTGCCATGGGGCCTCGCGGCAAAGAAGCCTCAGTATCAGGTGTCAGCCGGTAGATACTGTCTTCAGTTGCCTTTCCGATAGATTGATAGAGAATGGCGAGTTTCTCCAGGCTTCCGTCAAGACTCCACGACCCATTGAAGCCCACGACGAAATGCCCCTGACCAGGCTCCAAGATTCTCAAGTCTCCCTCAGTCTGGCCCAGTTGGACCGGGGGGGTTCTCAAGAAGAGAAGTTTGAGACCCACGACTTTGCGATCTCGTGGGGAGTCATCCCCTGCTGGTTTCTTGATAGGACCGCCTCGACTCACGGTCACAACAGCCGCCAGCCAGTCGCCGTTTTGCAACTGAACATTTTCACTCCTTGCAAAACTATCCTCCGAGCCAATCACTTGCATAGTATCAGCTTCTGCATACCTCGTGCCGATCCCTGAAAGCTCGCCAGAGTTGGTCCAGTAGATCGTAATGATTGGTTTAGCGTTGCTGATATGAGAGAAATCACGGACCAGGCTGATCGAACCCATGTCAGGTTTCATGCACTCTGGGACTACCAGAAGCGACATGGGCGTCGTTTCGGCACCCGTAAGAATAGGTGCTTTAGAATGAAGACTGGCGTAAAGTTTCTTGGTGCGATCCAGATAGTCTTTGGTGATCTCAGAGCAGATTATCCACACTCGACTCCTGTTCTGAAGTCCTAGAGCAGAGAGTGGATAGTAATCGGTGAAGACTAACGAGAGGTCTTCATCATTGCCTCCGCGTTGGTGGCCGCTTGTGAAATGACCACGTTGGATCTTCTTCAGAGTGTTGTAAAAAATAGGCCACTGGACCTTATTTCCTTCGGTTGTATCGCCCCGTGGGAAAAGCGCAGTTATCCATGGCATGTCGACAAAGATCTTGCTCTTCCAGAACCATGTAGTGGACGATTTTATAGCTACATCTCTCGATGCAAGTCGACAAGTCTTCAGACTAGCATTGTCAAGATAGAGCAGTACTTTCACCAATATCTCGCTAGGCAACTTTTGAAATGCGCCATTGTCCGTAAGGTTTCCTTCCGCTAAAGATCTAGATGCAGTGCCGTCTTGCTGCTCATAGCACTGCAGAAGAGAGGAAATGAACAGATCAACATCCGGGATATTAATAGGCGATGCCACAAGAAACTCAGCATTACGGCGAGTTTTCCATCTCATAGACTGGAATTTGGATGCTTCCCTATAGTCAATGCCCAGACACTTAGGCCAGTCGCGCTTTACAGCGTATGATTTCAGCGTCTCGTAGAGGACCTGAATATCGATTGAATGCGGAGCTGCGGTCTCCTCTAATATTTTGTAACAAGCCGAGTGAAATGGAATGAGCACAGAGTAATCTGCATTTATATCGTAGCTGCCCATTGAGTGAGCAGGCGTGGATAGCGAGCGAAATATCAACTCACAGTGTGACATATTGAGCACCCAGAATAACCCGAGCTTCTTCGCGCTGAAGGCCATACAAGCTCTCTCTGTCGAATGAAATACGGTCCTCGAGAAATGTTCTGTGATCGATACTGTGAGACTGCGCCATCTAACGGATCTGCTAGTTTACCTCTGAGTAGAAGAGGTATTGGGATTCTGTCCCAACAACTTTACATCCCTTATCCATTCTCCCTTGATGTCGCTGATCCAATCTCGATTGTACGCTTGACTGCGATCGGACCTATCACTCTGCAAGTGCATAGGTCTTGCGGGGATACCGCAGAGGGCGCAGTATGTGTCTACCGACATTTTTTAATTGTGAGTATAGATATTGAAGTGACGAATGAATGAAATACGCGCAGTTCGGATATCAGCAAGAATGGCAAGCGTATGTGCCTGAGGCAGAGAGCATTCGTTCGTATTACTGGCTCTCTACGGGGCAGTGAGTGAGACATGGCTGAAAGCACTACTGATAAACAAAGGCCACGAGAGGAAAATTTGTACTCAACAAAGAGCTAATAAATATGCATTAAATACACATATATTCAAACACGATATAGAGGCTTGGTTTACAATTATAGGGTGCCCTATCAAATTGTATCGTGACTTAGATAATAA
>PVPY01000036.1:0-51255 GCA_002982035.1 Fusarium algeriense
CTCCATGCGCAGAGAAGCTGTGGTAGTATCCACGGTCCATTTTTTTCCCTCTCCACACCGGTTGTCAATACAATAGCGGTCGGCTCTTGGGTCTCGAGTCCTCGGAGGCGTTCCAATGAGGCTTCTTTTGCTTTCTTCCTTACTCCGTCCGTCCACTGAGTGGGAACAGATACTTGAGGTTAAAGGGGGCATCCAATGTGCATATGATACATAATATAGTACATATGATACATATTTGGCCGGGGAAAAGCCCCGAGCATAGTATGGTATGGCCAGACAACTCACGCTGATGACGAGTCCTCAGAAGCAGCTCGAATTTGCACAACACAGCAGGACCTCAGAATTAGCCAACACGAGCTTGCTTTCTCTTGTTAGTGAGCAAAGGATATCTCCTCATTTATCTGCAGGCTTTGAGCAATGGCTTCACCTCGGGCCAGTTTACGCCCGATGCCTTTCCTGTAGCGCCGTCCGCCCCCAGCAGTAGCCAAGGACTCGTGTGACACCTTTCAATCTCCATTTCATATGTCCAGGCCAAGCAGCGTTGTCCGCTCTGTTCACATCGCTTTTGACAAGCGTTGGCACTCCTCACATCGCTCCATGAGCGGGTGTGCTCGTCGGGCTTGCCCACATGATCCGCCGTTAGCTCTGTTGGGCGGCTCTCAAGCGCCGACATGGCCGAGCCTCCAAACAACTGCCAAACATCGTGCCATAACACCGGCTTGTCGACTTTTGCCAGTGTCTCCCCAACGCGGCGCATCTCACCAGGTTTCCGCAGGCCGTGGAATGAAAGTAGGGGCGAGCAGAAACGATCGCCCCAGATGCGCGTGATGGACGGAGGCTCACCGTTAAAGTGATGGTTATATGCCTCTTCGATGTATACGCCTAGCTTCTGAAGTGTTGTCGCCACCAGTCTATCTCCCCACGTCTCGGTCATGGACTCGGCGTATGCTTCTTGTACGATGCCCGGGTGTTCAAACAAACGACGCATCGCTTCTCCGGATATCAGGATTCCAGATCCTCCGTGCCCGAAGCGCGCCTTGTAATCGCCTACTGCGTTGCCAATATACTGGGGCTTTCGGTAGTCAATGTGACCCATGAGTAGCTCCAGAGACGGTCGGATTAAGAGAGTGTCGTCATCTAAGATGATGTACCACTTTTTGCCTGGCAACTCACGATATATCATCTCCATGCCCATGATAAACTGTCTCGTTAGCGATGTCGATAGTGAAGTTGTCAGAGGGTCAAACCTTGAGCGCATCAAGTTCCCATCCGTAGTTCTGCCCAATCTTCAAAGCCTCACCTTCATCCCCTGCTTGAAGCTTTGCCTGTAGACTTCTATACTTCACCAGTCGGGGGTAATCGTCCACCTTGCCTCTGATCTTAGTCTCCATGACTCTCTTAATAGCATCATGGACCGGTACACCTATCAGCTTCGCATCTGTCTGATTTACTGTCGTCCAGTCTCCCACGACGAGGAAACTCTCGCCTTCTTTCCCTAAGAACCCCCCTGTTGCTTCAATGGCGGCAAGTTGCTCAGGCACTCGGTGACGTGTTCCATACCCGGTTTTGATGAGATAGCCCACTTCGTTTTTGAGATCTACGGCGTACCGTGGCGATTTCCATAACCAGGCGTCTCGGTCTGTTGCTGCGCCACGCAAGAAATTAAAGAAACGCGAGATGTTGAAGACAAAAGCCAGACGGACGGCTGAGTCGTGAGGAAGGATAGAATAGATGATGAAGGTAGAGATGAGAATAAGAATGACGATAGACCGTAAGCGACGCCTTGTGCGTCGAGAAATGACAACCATTGCGGCTAAATGGTTGTGTTATACAAGAGGTGGAAAAAGGCGTCTGAGTTATGAGATCTCTCTGATAGTGCTCGATCTCAGCAGGAACCAATAGGATGATATATAATTCCCTTCCAGACTCAACATCCTAAGGCAAAAGAAAGATATTCAGGAGATTAGGTTCTTTATATAATTTGAGGTATTTGGAGTTGCTGTTTCTGCACCGAAGCGAAGGATTTAAGATGGTTTCTCCCTTGTCGCAAAGATCCGCAGGCTGATGGTCTCGCTCAGCCCTCGCGAATAATACAGTGAGTCTCTCTGGAAACAAATCAGCGACTCTAATAGGAGAAAAGGGCTCCCTTGAAAAAGGAGAAAATGCACAAATGGCAGTGCAGCGCGAACCACGATCAACGAGGTTGGTAAAGTCGTCATCCCTAAACCATTATTCTGCTGACTCATTTATTGTGACATTGTGATTGGTTACAAGAGGTGGATGTAATATCGTTTTCGATACAATTTTATATGTATCCTCGAAGCTCATACGTACTTAGGTAGTAGATATTAAATGTTGACTTCAGAGTAAGAGTAACATATTCAATCACGATGATATTGCCAATACCGAGATTCCTTGTTGGCTGCATATGTGTGTATTCACCACTGCCATAAATAAGACCAACTACCCCAATCTATCAACGACCTTCTCCCTCTCAGACTCCCAGGAATTCAATGCTGAATATTCCAACGACTACATAAAACCACAATGGAATCTAACTATATAGAAAACCCAAAAATTGTTTTGCTTGAAACGCCAACCCTATGCAAATAGATAGGTGAGAATGAGAAATAGTCTCTCCACCATGGACGCTGTATGAAGTGTAACGAAACTGACATATCACAGCTTAGCACATGATCCGCCCCTTTCATGAACCGAATAGGCCTCATCAGCATCCTAGGCATCCTTATCGAGCTCGTAAAATAGAAGATACACCTCTCTCTGCATACCCAAGACCTCGCTGGTCTTTGCCTCCTTGACCTTTTCGTCGTTAACGCGCCACCATTTGTCTGTTACTGGCTTTCGTTTCCTTGATCTTTTTGCGACGTTCGACGTTACGGACTTTGGTGGCGATGTGCTGCTGTTTGTTTGCTTGGGTGATGTGAGCTTGGAGAGGGCTGACTTTGTCGACGCAGCCACAGAACGAAGACTGCTGGTTTCGGAATCTTTCTGTTTGCCGATTGCCGGTAGGCTGACTGAGCCCCGTAGATCTACAGGGACGCTTCTTGGTGGAACTGGCAAAGATTCTAGAGAAGGCGTCGAGTTACCAGATGAACCTGAAAGGAGGTCGGGTGTGGAAATGGCAGGGCTATGTGTCGGTCTGCCTCCCATAACGGGGGTACCTATGGGTGTCGGTGTCTTGCTGAAAGCTTCTGATGGTTGGAAGGTATTCGGGTTGGAGAAAGGGGCGGCAACGTTCTGTCGTCGGAATGCTTCGTAATGGCCACTATTATGTCCACCACGGTGAGTTACCAGACCGAGCAGCTTGTATTTCTTCTGGTCCATCAAACCACCAAGAGGCAGCTGTTCAGGAAAGACCACCTTGGCAGAATTCTTTTGTGTTATTTGTCCCACGTCATAGATGGACCGTGAGAGGTGAATAGCCAAGATCTTGGGGAATATGGACATTCGAGTGGTCTTTGCGATCCTCCTCTTGGGCGCAAATCGAATATCGCCAAGCTCAACATCCTCCGGAGGATTCTCGGGATCTGTATTAATGGCATATTGCAGCTTATCGATGCTTTCCTGGGCTTGCGCCTTAAAACTCTCGGATGTGGACTTGGTCATTTCGGCTTCTAGATCCGCCTTTGTCTGCATCAATCGGCACATCTCACACTTGAAGTCATCGATATACTCGGTTTTGAAGATGCCGTCGAAGCAAGCGTTCAATGTCGTGCCTGACACCTGAGGCACGGCCAATGTGATAGTGCAGAAGGTCTCCTCCCTGGGCTTGGTCTTGTAGCGACAAGTCTGACACTCAAGATGCGACTCATACTTTCCCTCCATTGGAAAGCCCTCCTCGATTTCTATCGGCAATTGGCCATTAACCTGGGGAATCTCGGTTTCCTCGGATGGTTCAATAGCTGAATCGTTGTCGCCATTGGTAGTATGGTGCTGCTCTGGCGAGGATTCGTCGCTATCCTGACCATCCTCTTGGCTATCCGGCGCCTTCTCGACACCGGGGGTACTTTGGGTGGGAAACAGACCACGTCTCCGCATGTGTAGTCTTGCTCGTTGACCACAGTGATACTCGTCCTTAAGGCGCTCCGCCACAATTTGGAGAAACTCTTGCGCATCTTGTTGTTGGCGACTTATCCTTTGCTTGAATGCCGCCTCCAGAACCTTGACAAACTGGAATGGCGATATGGACTTCTTGTAAATGGGGCGCTCATTAAGCGCATCCAGCATTTCTTTCAATCCTTGTGTAACAAGTCCCTCTTGTAGACCCTGTAGCTTCCATTGTGCAATCTGCTTGCCCTCTGGCTGGACAAGACTAGCATATACTGCGGGATCTTCGATACGGCGGCGGTGCGTTTCGCGAATTAGATATATGCGCAACTCTCCTAAGCCGGCGAGGGCTTGGAGAACCGAGTTGATAAAGCAGTCATTGGCTTGATTTCTCAACCCAACTATAGACTTTTTCTTGGAGCTCGTAGCGTCGTGATCGATGGAGAAGTTTGGTGCGAAAACGTATATGAGCGCTGCAGCAGCAAGAGAAGCACCAGCAGCGTAGGACACTACTGAGCTCGATTTCTCGGGCATTTTCAACAGTGGCCGACAATGGGTTCGGAAGGGTCGGGATTGAAAATCCGGGGGAAGAGGAGCGATGAAGGAAAAGGCTCGTGTCGGACAGGTCAAACGGTCACAGCAGGGCGTGGCTTGCGAGCATGTCTTTGTGTGGACGGCGATTTCGCGACAGAGGCTTTTCTCTTTTTTTAAGTTGGGAAACTTATTAGCTTTCGATAATAGCGTGTAATTTTTTGCGGCAGGTTGACATGGCAGTGGAGGAATAAATTGGAGTTTTCGGATCGTGAGACTTTTGAAAGAGCGCACAGAGAGCGAGTATGTAACAGAAACCGAGAAATAGTATGGATGGTCTGTTCTCTTTGGTGTTAGGAAAGATTATGGAGAAACAATCCACATTCTCTAACCTCTGGCTCTCAACGGCCGGGGGAAACACGGGGATTTTTTACGTTGCGATGGCGGGTTTTCTGGAAGAAAGCGAAGCCGGAGCATGCTCCACCTCAAAAATTTCTACCCTATTTGGGCAGGTGAGCAGGATAGACACTCCACTGAACGTGTCCACAACCCCGCCTGGGGAGAAGCTAGACAGGGGCATCGGGGACAGCTTTTGGTAGGATTTGGCTCTGAACCCCCAATCTTTGAGCTGCTGACCACCATTTTTGATACCATGGAGGCTGTATAAACTACCCGGGAGCTGCACAATTGATGAATGTTTGAGCTACCTTTCCGATGCATCCGTACATCATTGCTTTTGAATATGCGGGGTTTTCAGCTGAATGGACTTGACCTAGAGTTCGAATTCGGTTATCTACCAAGGCCGAATAGATATTTGCTTGATGTAATTATTTAACTTTATCAGTTCGCTCAATCAAGTGGTGACGGTTAATGGGACGTATATTTGGCGACCATGGCTGAACATGAGAATGAACGTAACAGTTACATACCTACGCAAAGATGATGATAGAAGTAAACTGGCATCAGGGAGTAAAAAGAAACAGGACCTTAAGTTAAGTACAAGAATAAATTAATCAAAAGGCCTCCTAAGTTTAAGTATGATAACTTATAGTTAACATGTCATGTTTTTCTAACTTCCCTAGACTGGATATCAAATAATTATTATGTGGTATGGATATCAAGGAGTATGAGTCATTGCCTCCGTAACAACCTCGCCCTCCCAATACCATAAACTCCCGTTCAAGGCGCCTCGTCTCACCCATGCTGTCACAAGCTCCTGAGGGACCTCATCACCATAGAACGATGTTGGCACATCGTACAGCTCAACTGTCATCCGCCCCTTAGGATCAAACTCCTTCCAACGTGCTGTCTTGACTCCTCTCCACACAAAAGCCGCGTCTAAAAGGGTAATCTTGATATCCCGATCCAGTCGCTCATCATCTCGGGGTAATTTGTGGAAATACTCCTCCTTTATATTGGCTGCCTTGACATTTACTGGCCGAGCGAGGATGACATGTTCAAGCCGGTGTTGCGAGGCAACATACCACCACAACCAATGGCTATCCACTGGGGCTCCAAATATTGTAAGACGTTTGAGATCGGGCCATAAACCCCAGACATCTGTAGGAGCATCCCGAAAACTTAACGCCGGGTAGTCGCCAAGACAGACAAATTCCTCTAGTTTATCAAGCCGCTCAAAACCCTCACGAAGAGTCCTCCTGACATTCAAGTGGTCATCAAGTGGGTCCAGACTCTGAAATGGCATGTCGACAATTAACCTTCGTAGGGTACCGCAAATTTCGCAGAATAGCTCCCGCACCCAGGCTGCTGTGGGCTGGTCGTCGAGCTTGTCTCTGAATGGGGCTAGATAGAGCGATGTGATATTCCGTAGTGACATTGTAGGCGGAAGACTTGGTACAGAGCGAGAAAGACAGAGTAGCAGCTGCGCAAGGCGTCGACTAGTGTCAATATAGAGACATCGCTCTCGAAGTAGCTGACTAGCTAACTTATACGTGTCGTGCGAAACTCGTGTCAGAGAAAGCAGTGTCTTGGTCGACAAGTGCGACGGTGGGATCAATGCATGTTGGTTTGAAGGCAATACAGCCTCGATGATATGATAGAGAAGTTCAGGGGGTAAAGCACGTCGCACATCTTGATGTATCTCTGAAGACATGACTGCTAACGTTTCAGTTTATATGGTTGGATATCTAGTGAAAGAAGTTGTCACCAAACTGACTTGTGATGCGGAGCTTAATGGTTGACATGAGTGAGCCTTATCTAACATCATGACTGGCGATAAGCTGGACTTCGGGAACACCAATCAGATGCTGGCATCAGTAACGACTTCACTTACACCCAACGTACTAATTAAAGTAACACGACAGGACATTTGAAACATTTCTTCTCCTCGGGTTCGATATTAGCCACATAGTGTAAAAAGATAAAAAAAAGGATATGTCTTATCAGTCCTGAAATCGCCTATTCTGCAAATTAATCTATAATGGTGCCTCACTACTGTATGAACACATGAACACCCATGGATCGACTGTAGAGTCAATAATATATAAGGATATTGTCAGTCTTCGTTCCCGATTTTATGGTTGAACCTTCCCTACCACCATCGCCGGTTTCTTCTTTAGGCGGGACAGGCACCTCTATCCCCAGAGCGCAACACGATGAGTTCGAGCAGTACCAGAACCTCGTATCTCAAGTATCTGATAGAGTTGATATCGATATACATGTCGAATTCCGCCATGTGTTGAACAGCAGACGCATTTCGTATCGAAAGACTCTTCTGCTGCTCGACTGGTTTCTCATGACTGACCTAGAAAGTCTTTGCCTTGATCTCTCAGCACAATGGATCGCTGGTGCCGCCCAGGCCTCAAGTCCTCGTGTATTAGAACAGCAACGCTTTTGAAACCCAAGATAATTGTTATTCTTGGTCTGCTGTTAGAAAGAGCTATAGTAAGATGGGTAAGGAGTTTTGGACTGGGACTCTCGAGACTCGGCAGTATGTTCCTAGTACTGTCGCTAAGGGGTTATCCCGACGATAGCGACAGCGACAGTGACGATGACGACCGTGATGATGAATTAATTGGGTCCCCGGTATATATCTTCTGGCTGAAGGAGGGTATTCTGCCCCAAGGCCAAATCCATATCGTGTATAAATATACTCTAGAAATGGAGCTGTAATGGTTCTGAAGATTCCATGTTTGCAATGGAAAACGATACGCCCTAACCGTGAGTGCTAATGATCACTCTACGAAACATCTTTTATTTAGATTGCCCTAGTCTTATTTGTTTCCCATACGGGGTCTTGAGACCTACACCTAACTCCCAACGACGAGCTACTAACCCATTAACCACCATTAACAGTCCTTGTGGATTACCTCCCCTCTGCGACTTGATTTGGATCTGCTACTCAGGCTACAGTCGGTCTGATACTCTTGTGTAGATATTTTTTTCAAACGAGATTGATAGTAAGAGTTGCTGGATAGTCCACTGAATATGGGCACAGTGTGTGGTAAATGTACTGTAGTAAATTGAGATTTATCTCAAGACTTGTGCCTTGACCTAGTCCTTCTCGTCTTAACCCTGTATTCTGAAAACCTCCCATTTCCATCCGTATTATCCAACCGAAACACTCCTGAAATCTAATACCGTTCTTTACAGACCTATACTACTAGTGCGCCAAGCATGCAACAACACCCATTCCATCCCATAGCAAAACTTTCCAGATGCAAGAAAAGTTGGCTCATGCCAGAGCCGATACACGAGTCACCGACTCTAACTACTTTCTGCCCCCGCTCTCATAATTATAGTCAACACTCCACAAAGAATCCCAAACAACCGACTTCTTTGTCGTACTCTCTGCTGAATCCTCCCGTTGCACAACATTCCGAGGCTGCCAACTGGACATCAGCAACCTGTCGTCATGGTCCAAGAAGGGTGTCCACATTCCGTACCTCGTCTGCTTTGGCGCTGCCGCCTTGGTTGGATGACTCTCCAGAAGGAGACTTACTCGGACTCTCTGTTTGCTCACTCTTTTGCCCTTCTGCTAGAACTTTCTGCGCTAGGCTCGCATTGGCCGCCGTAAGAAGCCCCCCCTGCGTAGGGCTTGTACCGGAAGGTGTGTCGGTGGGATGCGCTCGAAGTGAGTTGGTCTCGCTAGCCAAAGCACTATTCTTCAACAAAGCCGTGCCTCCAAGCTGAAACGGTAGGGCTTTCTTGGAGCCGGTACTGCTACGCCTGCTCTCAAGACTCTTGGATAAAGTCTTGTTAATACCTTCAATACTAGTGACGCTATCCCGACTCTTACCCTTTCCACCCGTAGCATGAGTGTGAATTTTGGCCGTCGCTTCCACGGTATTAGCCGCAACAGTTGACTTGCCCATTCCAGGCGTTGAGGGGGCGCCGGGTTTGTCTTCGAAAGCATCGATCAAATACCACCGCAAACCGTCCGACAACTGGAAGGGGTTATCGTTCTCCTCATCGTTAATCGAATCTGTCTCGCTGCTTGGCTGGAGACTCTTAGAAAGGTCGACAACACGCTCTTGAATTCGCGAAATGCGGGCAACAAGCCATTCTCGGTGACGCAAGCGATGAGCATCTTGTTCGCGCAGAAAGTAATGCGGGAAGCCCACGTTGAAAGCAGCCCAGGCACCGGCTTGTTGATTGCGAGTAGGGAGAAACAGAGCCAGATCTCCCTCCTTGAAGTGTTTGAACGCAATCTTCTCGTGCGAATCCTTCTGCAGAATGTGTGCCTTTTCCCTATAGGACCGGGCTTCCCTCTGCCATTTGCGAGCCATATGCTCCACTTCTTTAATTCTGCGGTAAACAGTCTCGGAGAAAAGCTCCATGTCAAAGTTGCCAATCTTGTTCATGAAAGCTTCGTACTTCTCATTTTCAGCCTGCAAGTCTGAGTTGTCAAGCCAGTATAGGAGTTCAAGATCGGCGCTATCGCC
Source organism: Fusarium algeriense (assembly GCA_002982035.1). Classification (NCBI taxonomy): domain Eukaryota; kingdom Fungi; phylum Ascomycota; class Sordariomycetes; order Hypocreales; family Nectriaceae; genus Fusarium; species Fusarium algeriense. The sequence continues at coordinate 9,504 of PVPY01000036.1, forward strand.
CAAGACGCGACTTAGAGTTCCCGACTTGCGCATAGATGAACCAGGGTCTGATGAGTCATTTGGGTTCTGGGCATTTCTTTCGGATCGTGGGATCTTAGTGACGGTCATATCCCCATCTTTCCTGATAATAGCAAATCCCATGCGCTCCAACAGCCGGCACATGCGATCAATTTGAGAGTAGAGGCGCTGTGTCAGTTCCTTAGTCTTTTCGTCTCGATGCTCATACTGGCTGTTTCTGTTAGACACCTTGACCTGTAGAGACTCTGCCTTCTCTTGGAACATGCGAAGCTCTTCTTCGAGACTACCGACTTGAGACTGCTTGGAGGCTACCTCTTCGGTCAAGGCCATGACCTTCTTCTCTTCCTCTTCCAGCCTTGTTTGCAGGGCTTTGGGCCCAGTTTCGCCATCACTGAGCTTGGCACGCAACTCGGTGAGTTGCCCTCTACCATCTGCGAGCTCTTGTTCGAGTGCGGTCACCTTTGCTTTCTCCTCGGCTAGATTCTCGCGCAGATGTACCGCTATCATTTCGTCCTCGGAGAGCTTAGTATCCTTTATAGTAAGCTGTTCCTGTAGTTCCGCAATGGTTGTCGTCAAGTGTTCAAGCTGGGTTTTTAATAAATCGATGTCTGACTCTGAGTTTCGGGACTTCTCAACGAGCGTCTCGGCTTGCGTAAGTAGCAAATCTGAAAGATCGACCAAATTGTCTGGGACAGTAGCATCGGGCAGAAGCTCAGTAAACAGTCTTTTCAAGGCCTGCCACTGATTATCCAGAGTCTCTTCAGCGACACTCAATTTTCTTGAGACATCCTGGATCTCCTCTTGTGCAGACTGGACTTGTCGCTCGAGGGCCTCTTGTTGTTCTCTCTGAATTCTAGTTTCTTTACGGAGGAACTCGACTTGCCCTTGTGCTTTGAGGGCATCATCTTGCCGTTGTTTATTGATTTGCTCCAGCTCCGCCTCCAGTTCCTCCACTCTTACAACATACCCAGCTTTCTCGTGCTGCCTTGATTCGTCGAACTGCTCGATTTCGTCTTCAGTATCCTCCAGTCGGGCTTTAAGAGTCTTGATTTCATTCTCTAAGTTCTTGCGCTCTTCCACGAATTCGCGCTCGAGGGCCTCCATGTTTTCGAGAAGATCTTGTTTGGTAGTGTTAACTTCCGCGATCTGACCTTTCAAGTCCTCATGCTGGCCCTTCAAATCTTCGTGCTGACCTTTAATGTTCTCATGGTGATCCGATTGGGCCGTAAGTTCCTGCTGGAGTCGACTGGACCGCTGTTTCTCTTCTCGCAGTTCGTTTTCCAACTGTGTGATACGTCGCATCAAGGGGTCGATACCGTCGGAAGAGCGTCTACGGTCGTCGAAGCGGCTCGATCTGATAGATGACCCTGAGTTGCCTCTCTCGCGTTGCTGAGGACCTTGAGGCTGGAAGAGATTTCCAGGGCGGCTGCCTTGGCTCTGTCGATGAAGCAAATCCTCCAAACGACGGACTCTGCTTTCGGCTGTCTTCAGCTTGTTTTCTAATTTACCTTTGTCCTCCTGTAGCGATTGTAGTAGATCATCGTCTCCTCGAATCATAAGACCACTCCTGCCCAGAGCCACCTCATGAATGCTTCCGTTCTTGAACGCCTTGAGTCGTTTGGATTGCTGCTTTGTCGGATTGTCGAGCTCCTGTACAAGTTTCAGGACATCGTCCAATACGCTCTGTTCAACGGGCTGCTCTTGCAACAACTGGACGAAGTCTGTTAGGTCGTCTTTGGTCAGGGCTGGCCAAGGCTTGTCTTCTCCAAGCAAATTGACCTCCAGGCCCATGACATTTGTGTCCAAATCTGGGCCGTACATGCTACCGATCATTTTTTGCCACTTGCGCCGTCGCTTAGACTCTTCGTCCTGGAACAATGCCATCTCGTTTGCCAGGGTAGAGGAATCCGTCTTAACTTTATCAACCCATTCGCGCCGTCGAACTGCTTCTGAGACGAAAGCTGCGTACATATAAGGCAGCTGGTGAATGAGACGAAGGTAATCAAATGTCGTCATGTCATCTACCGACTGATTCAATAGGTTAATTTGGCTTTTGACATTATTATGAAGAGATGTTATCTCCGTAACATATCGCATGAATTTCGCCGATTCAGAAGCAATGGAGTTCCGTGCTTCTGTGGCATAATGAAGGAGCTCATCCATCTCTTTAACCCGCTTTCCTAGTGTTGGGACCAAGTGTTCGGTGTGCACTGAAGCCGTCTTGGAAGCTTGCGCAACATCTCGTTGCGTATTGCCATAACCAAGTGTTGCCCGATAGTCGGAATCCATCTGCTTTACCACTGCTTCAATATCTTCAAGGAGTTGTGCGGAATCTGTGCTATGACTGAGAGCGGAGCGGCTCATGAGCTTCTCAAAGTCGCCAATCAGCGATTCCAAACTTCTGTACATCTGAGATGCTGTGTTGTTTAGTTGATTGGCCTTATCGCTGAACCTTCGGTGGGCTGTTGGGGCAAGTTTTCCTGCCTTCTTCGCGGTGTCGAGTTCGATAAGGTCCTCCAAAGTTGGTTTCGACTTCTTGATCTCTCGCCGAGTCATGAATTTGACCATCGAAGGTGAAATTGGGGTGTTTCTGGCGAGATCGAGATACTGCTCCCAATTTTCAACCAGAACTCCGTGCTCTTCCAGTGCAGGTGTTACCCATTTCTTTAGGTCGTTGTATTTGGGCTCTATGGTCTTGATGCTGATTTCGAGGTTCGCAACAGCGGCGTCCAAGCACTTGATGATGACATCTATCTCGCTGTACCGCGACAGAGTTGTTGTGTTCATTTGTCCACAGTCCTCTATCAGGTGCATCGCCCAGTTCCGGCGTTCCTTGTATAGCTCTTGCCACGATGATATTGACTGTACATCGTTGATTGTGTTCGGCGCATTTGGGATGACGTAGCGTTTCGGAGCCGGTACTGGAGTGACGAGGTTCGCATTTCCTGGGGAACTTATTCGGATATCGTAAATGAAAATCTCTTTCTGGTGTACGGTCAGAAAAGTCTTATCTCGTACTGGATGACCAACCTCTGTATGTAGGTTTGTGAACTTAACGGTGCGGCCTTGAGGGGTCAAGGCGACAATATGCTGTGGTGGAATCGAGGTTTTCTTTGAAACCCAGGCCTTAAGATCATCGAGGCTACAGTCGAGTTAGTCGCCAATATCTCAGTATCATCTTGGAGAGGCTTACATGGAGAACTGTGCGGTATCGACTTCCAGCCGCAGGCCCGAATGGGCTATCAACACCTGGAGAGCCATCCCGAGACATCTCCTGTTGAAAAAACTGCCGCAATGTGCGACCGATCAAAGAGAAGGAGGCACTTCAGGAAAGATATGGTTCTGATCACCAGAGCTATAATGGGCACCTGGTGTTGAATGATTTATAGTAATATCTTCGCGTGACGAAAGATCCACCGTTTATTCATGGACCATGAGAGCCTGGTATTAGCGTGATGCCGTGACTGGTGCCTTGTGACAAGAAGCGCTTTATTGGTGGAAACGCCACAGCTCTTGAGCCACATTTCACAGCCACTGGCAATGACAAGCTTGTCGTGAAGGTCAACGCGTTTTGTGAGTTTAAGGCATGAAATGAGAGAAACTCATGCATATGAGCTACTCTGAATCCCATAATCGTTATGGCGGACTCGGATGATGTCCCGATGGTGGACGGGCATGAAGAAATGTCCCATCTTCCCATCTCAGAAGACGAAGCGAAGGTCCTCGAACTGTATGATCGAATACAAGAGCTTCGTCTTGAAATCGCTATTATAAACGCGCAGAAGCCCCATCAGCCAGGTTCGTTACTCTCAAAGATGAACTTGCTGCATGTTCTTACGATACTCAGACGAAGCGTCGTCCTTTACCACTGAAGAAACACAAAAAGCCCAGACGGAACTGATGGAGTCAAGAGCAAAGTATCTCCTGAGAAACGATGTAACAGAAGCTGTTATGATGGCGAACCCCATTCTCAAGGCCGTTCACAGCGGCGAAGAAGCATCTCTTGTAGAGCGGTCCGTCTATTGTTGGTATCCGTTTTGGTATTAACTAACATTCACAGTGAACTCTTGCCCTACATTGAGCGTAGAGATGATACCTCTATATTAGTTGCCACGCAAGCCGCTGAAACTAACAAGGTTTTGAGCGCCAGGACAACTGCACAAAGTAATACGCTGCGTAAGTCTCGAGAGAACGCCTCTTCAGCGGGTGAGCTACTCGAGTTGGCAGAACAAGTCAAGCTGAAGAAGAGAGTACCGCCGAATTCAAAGATGATGCAAGAGCAGGAGAATCTCGAAGCGGATCTTACGGCAAGCAAGCAGAGATGGAGGGTGATGAAAGGTGTGGCCAGCGGTATAATTGTTGGCAGTGGTATTGATTGGGTGCGTGATGACGAACTACAAGATGTTGTGCTTGATCCTGAGGATGAAGAGTAACAATACTACGGGAAAATTGACCCTGTTCAGGCTCTAAGAACGCCCACTGCCGTTCTACATTTCGCTGCGAGGTGATCAGTTCCTTGAGGTTTTTCATGACCCAACCACGCGTCGAGAAATTCGACTCTCGTCCCGTCCCGTCTGGAAAAGTTACGTACCCTCAAAGTTGAATCGGGCTCATGAGATCTCCGGCCGTGGAGACGATGTGCAATCTTGTAGAGAAAGCAGGGAAATTCAAATGATGGGAGAGAATCATGGTTCGCTACTAGTGATGCGTGATCACGGCTGTCCCTGGAACAGCATGCAGGTGCCAGGTTCTACATACTAAGCCTCTCTTCCTGACCATCTTCGTCTCGAGCTTCAACAATTCGCCAGTCTGTCTGATCGAATGATTCTCATGACTCCACCATGGGATCCCGATAGGGCTTAGCAGATGTAGGGAGCTATGACCATCGGTCGGGAATACACGTGATACGCCTTGGCGATTTCGAGATGGAAAACCGATGAAGGTGAGAAACAAAGGAAGCGAAGTAAATGGGGAGGGCAGCATATCCCAAACGAAAAAAAACATAAAGTTCCATGGAAATCACTCCGATACTCTCCCTGAATTTGCCTTAGTTTGGAACAGATCAGCACGCCGCAAAGGGGCGTATTTTATCACTAGCGTCGTCGCGTGCTGGGCAGCGACCAAGGAGTGCCGAATTTAAGATGTTTTTCTAGTTCTCAGGGATGTTCAAGTACTCTCTAGTCTATGGATAGAGATAATGAAGAATAGGTATACAGAGAGTACCTCAAAAACAGGGCTATGGCTATTTGAATGGAGAATATACATCCTTTTACTTTTTTATTTTTATTTTTTATTTTTTATTTTTCATCGATGATAAAGGTATCTTGGCTAAGGTATCTATCATGTTGCCGACTTTGGAGGACCAGGCATCAAACGCGGGTCCGATTTACTGGTTCAAAATATGAGATTGGACTTCCAACTCAGCAGAGCACAGCGCCACAGCTAGAAAAGTAGGTGGCAGGAAACCGAAAGGGGGCAACAGAAAGAACAGTCAAGAAGAGCGAGTGGAGAGGGACACAGAGAATGAATTTGGGCGGGGGGACGCTCAGCTCCCTGTTCTGAAGTTTGGCGTGAGCCCAGAGTTGGCTCGGTGTCTAGGTACAGCACAGTATCAGTTGCCAGGAGGACTACATGACCACCCAAAGACAGGTGTGTCGCGTACCCGCTGTAAGTCTCTACTGGTACCTCTCTCATGGGCCACTTACAGCTTGCCTTTGCACCTTGTTTTGGTCCGGCGCGACCAAACGAGTTCGGCAAAGCCGCCTACGCCGGGCGCTTTTGCTTGTCTTTCTCTTTTCTGCCTGTGTCTGTCTGCTGCTACCCCAATTACACCAAGGCTCTTCGCGCGACTCGTGGTACCGGCCGCAGATAAACTATGCGTCATAAGGTATCCAGCGTCATTTCCATCTCTCGCTTGTCTTGGCCTGTCCTTTTTGCTTGTTACAATTTTGAGCAAAGGCATCAATGTCCATAATTAGTGCATTGTATCAGCACTTGATCACCAATGATGCACATATGATCGTAGAGTTTCTTATCCGCAGATTTGCTTGAGCGAAAATTCCAGGTGATACACAGGCACAGCACCAACCCTTTCTCTACACAGCTAGGATAGGATCGCATTGTGTCCTTGCACGATCTATTGAGTGAGGAGAACTTAGAAGCTGTGCAGCCTTTATGATGGCAACTTACCAGCCGGGTGAGAGACGAGGTAGGTAGTCAACTTCAGCTGTGCTAAGCGTGGTGTACTGCAATGGAGGGAGGATCGATGAGAGGCATGTTAGGAAGGAGAATAATCGGAATATTATCTCCTTGCTTTGGAGGGTAACAAGCAGAGGAGACAATGGAAGGGATGGATGGATGTGAGGAGACATAGGATCGTAGCCTTGACAGGGTACTCAATCACAAGTACCTGTACATGAAAAATTTAGTATAACAGTACATGGCTATCATACGCGGCTAAAGTACCGCACCCTGCAGTGGCCCCAAGTTGCTCCAACTCTTTCAATGAGAGTGGTCTAGAACTGACGAAAGACCCGCCCTGGCGTTGATCAAAAGAGTTGCCTGGTGACCGAAATATGAGAAGTGAATGTTGTTTGATGAGGCAGTATCAAAGCCATTGTGCAAAAAGGTAACCATAGGGAATCAAGCGTTTCGCGTGCTGTATCAAACATGGTTTATCCCTTCTGGTCATGAGTAGGTCGCGCAAGTGATACCAGGGTCTCAAGGTAGTGCCAAACCAAGTGCGATATACATTATGGTATGTGTGAAGCAGTAGTCTTGGGGCAGGGGTTAAGGATAGTAAAGTAGAACATAGCCCGAGATTGTCTTTCGGATAGACAACAGCGATCCTTCCCAACAAAGGCCGGATAATGATCGAGCTGGGAATAATACAGACGAACCCGGAAACGGGCCATTGCAGTCGGTTGGCTGGTCTAGTATTATCAATCAATCCTCGTGGAGCGACGACTGGAACCATTTCCCACCATTACGGTGTTGTGTCCTATACATACAGTACAAGGTCAGAATTGCGAGACTGAGGTGACTTTGGCTTCGCCAGGACGGCGCCGAACATTTGGATTAGCAAGGCATGTCGCAATATACCAACCTCCTGCCTTCCAATATCGCTCCATTGTGCCATGATTGAAGAGCGCCACTTTTCTGGATCAAACAATGACATGCTGTACTATGCAAGTACGGTTTTGGCTGTAGTCATGAATGGTCGAACACTCCGGCTTCTTAGCCTTCTTCAAGGAGGCTCATGCTCAAATGATCGATCAACAATAAGCCAAACTTACCTATTCTCTAACACTAGAACGAAAACAAGATGGAAGAAAGTACTGTGGCGTATTAGTGAAGAAGTATCAACACCCCATAGCAAACTGAGCGCGTCTGTGTTTTATGTTTCTCGTGCTTGTACAAAGTGCTTGTTAGTCAGTGTGCGAAGCAAATACATGGTACTATACGTAATTGTATTTGGCAATAAACACCAGACAAAAAAAAAAAAAAAAAAGGTTCAGATGGAGGAGGGTGTAAGTAGCGTCGTGTTGAGAATCTCCAGATCCAAGGTTAAGTGATGAAGCATAGCGGCCTCAGAGAGGTGGAGGTGGAGGGGGACGCATAGACGGAGACGATGAGAACCCATAGAAAGAGTGACTCGGCAGGGTGGAAGCGGCAACGCGACACAGGGGAAGGCAGGCAAAAGTTACAGTATCACCCAGGAGAACGTGAACCCGCTGGATTGAGCCCGTTGACTGGGCAGGCACAGAGTAGAGTCAAAGTGTCCATCAGGTGTGAGTATTTTAGGAGTGATTAGAGTAAGGGCAAGGTCAGAGGCAGAAGTATACTGTGCGAATTACTCCAGACCCGCTGCGGTACAAGACCGTTGTACTGTACCTCGGCGCGGCGAGCTGCGTATGGCTTGTACCCGTACAGTACCCGACAATGACCGCCTGCTTACACGTTGGTGAGTGGTCAGAGGCAGGTGTTTCTGAGGAGCTTAGATGAGGGGGGCAAGGACAAGTCCTGGTCGTTTCCCCCAGGAGTAGGCCCAGAGGCAGAAAATGGCCCAAGGCAGGTGCGGTACAGGTACAGTACTAGTGCAGCGCGCGGGCGGGCAAGCTCCCAAGCACCGCAGAGAGCAATGGGCACCGCACCCAATTTTTTCTCCTTGAGAAAGGGAAGGGGGGCACCAAGAGCTCACCCAGCCCAGCCCACTGCATAACAGTCCAAGTGTGGTAGCTGGGCAGGCCGCGTTCCCTCCCCACGCACAATCACTCCCCCATAGTAAAAAGGCTGCCTTGGCCCTCCCCATACATTCTCTCTCCCTCTCTTTTCTCCCATACAATTCTCCCACCCAAAATCGCCTCTACACTCAACACGCTTCCTACACGTCTTCGTGGTGAGTATATCCTTTCCTCTATCACGCACCACAACAGCATCACAAAAAGTTTTTAAATTTTTTTTTTAACCTTCTATCGTTGCGCCTGTCTTGTGGCAAAGTTTTGATTAGACTTCGCCATCGATTCTTCTCAAAACGCTGTCAATACTGTGCTGCATCACCTCTCTTGCGCATCATCTTTACCTCGTTACTTTGTCGCGCGACAACTCAACACGATAGCTAACAGAAGCGCATTACAGACCACAACAACACCACAAATCCACTTTTCCCAAATCCATCTCCAAGGTACGCGCAAATCTTCTAGAACTCTTTTTCTTCTTGAACGACGCGAATTTTGACGCGTTGGGAGGCGCAATTGCGTTTGCGCCTTGCCACCTTATCCATCATCTATCATCCCAAGCTTAGCTCCAAGCTTCATGGAGCTGCCCCTCTTTATCACTGATTCACATTTAAATCTATGATGTCGCGTCCGACGTTTTCCAATAACTTTTGTCTCACGCACAACACATGAATCCAGGAGCTTACAATTCATTTATAGAAACCATTCAAAATGCCCAAGGCTGCTGCTGGTAAGCGCGGTAAGGCCGAGAAGACCAAGCGCGGCAAGAAGGGTAAGTTTTTTCCATCCATTAACTTTTCAATATTCGCATCCTGTGTTACGCACTGCATGCAGTATTGATTTCGCGCCTTGAGCACAGCTGACTGATTTAGACCCCAACGCCCCCAAGCGTGGCCTCTCCGCCTACATGTTCTTCGCCAACGAGCAGCGCGAGAACGTTCGTGAGGAGAACCCAGGTATCTCTTTCGGTCAGGTTGGCAAGCTCCTCGGTGAGCGATGGAAGGCTCTTAACGAGAAGCAACGTGCTCCTTATGAGGCCAAGGCTGCCGCTGACAAGAAGCGATACGAGGATGAGAAGCAGGCCTACAACGTGAGTTGATCCCCAGTCAAAACACTTGACAACAGCACACTAACGATATCTGTAGGCCGACCAGGAGGAGGAGGAGTCTTCCTAGAAGGGAGAACTTGAAGTCAAACCCAAGCGTCGCTCGACAAAGAAATCTGAATCGGAGTAGTCCCAGCACTTCAGCGCCGCGTTGCAGGTTCTTCTGCTCGAGTGGACCTTCTATGTATTTCGGTCTAGGCGGTGTTGTATGATGGCACAGGAAGAGTGCCTTGTTTTTTTAATTAGGGATTTCACGGGATAAGGTCGTTCCACATGTTATTATGATCTAGAGGGCGGCCCATTGAGCTGCGAGCTCCCAATGAGAACCTGATCACGAACTCTGGAGGGTCATGGGATGAGGAAACGAGGTGCTTGTACAAGTAAGGAAGCTTCGGCACAAATAATCGAAAGTATAAAAAAGCATCTACAACTTTTGTCACATGAGTGCGTCTCGGAACCAACAGTTGGGAGTATTGCCTGTTATGTGTTTGAGAAAACTGCGGCATTGACGTGGTGAAGGAATCAAGCTTTGAACGACGTCAGGGATTGAAGCTATTCAGCGTTGAGCTTCAGCTCTATGGTTGATGTTCGAACCAAATCCACAATGGTAGAAAGTCTATAGCAACATAAATTGAGAAAAAGATTTCCATACTGATTCATGATATTCTGTAGCAGAAATACTCTAATTTGTCGTAGCTTTAGAAAAAGTCTATGAACTATGCTGATGACCAAATTATAATTTAAGACCCCAACTGGACATGAATCACCTTGGAAAGTGGCTTGTGTGGCTAGTGAGGCCAAAACTCGATAAGCTCAATAGAGTACGGGTTGATACCCAACCTGCCGGCCAACTCTAGAAATGATAGGAGAGAAAGGGTCACCCAACCATCCCGAAAGCCTCATGTTCCATCAAGCAACCCTCCCTGTGCTCGATATCATTCAGAGGAACCACGTTGTCGTTGCCATCGAAGACGGACCACTCGCAGCGTGCAGGCCAGTCAGGCGATGTGAGTTGCAATACTTACCCAACTCAAAAGTTGAGGAGTACGATGTCCCTCCTCAGAGCTTTCATTCATGTACGCATGTACAACGAGTTCGCGAGTGGCAGAAATGAAGGCGTGAAACATGGTATAAACAAACCATCGCGAGAATGTTTTCTTATCCTAAACCCGCCGAGCCTCATCACCGGGATCCCCCACGGCCGTTGAAGTGGAGCAGCAATGTTGGTTGAGCACGAGGCCATGCTAGGCCAGACTAGTCGAAAAGGGACCTGTACCCCAGCGCAACCACCGTTTCAAGCGCTTCGAAGGCTCTTCCTCTTTTTCTCGATCCCCAGTACCATCAGATTTCTCCACACAAAGTCCACATCCAGCGGATGCACGTCAAGAGTCGCTGTTGTAGCAACACGTCCCACCTTGACTGTCACTGGATAGTTCAGTTGACCTCATTTGCTCTGGCTCTCCTCTGGGAATGGTCATTTTGACTGGGCTGGTCAATGGTGCGAGTGCCCCCCCATTCCTAACCTAGCTCAATTGTTGTCCCGAATCTCCTTATGCATTGGCCTGGCGTCATGTTGAAGCACGCTTGCTATCGTGGCAGCGCCTGAGAAGTTGGTTCAGGCCGGAGCGCAAGCGTCGAGTTGCCATGCACACACCCAATGCCTCATTCGCCAACACAATGGTTTCTTCTAGTTGGTGTATCTGTGTTGATGAAACCCAAGTTGATTGATATGCCGCATCAGAGTTCGGAGAATGCGGGCGGCATCTGACCATCAGGTGGTCTAAGGCCCCGGATGTTGTGGCCTTAGCTGAGTCGACGACAGGACGACAACCTCAAGAGCCTCCCTGTCATTACGTGCATCGACCTGATGGGCTCACTCAAGGCTCAGTGTGAGAACCGTGCACCAACCACGTCAGGGAAGGCATTGTGTATGGTTAGACTGGTGCGGGTGCACCTCTTCATGGTATTGAACGAATTGCCTGGATCGGATCACACATTATTTGACGGCCTGCAGATCGGCGGTCCCCCTCCTCTTCTATTATTAACCAGATATCCTCTCTCAATTCTTGAGTCTATTCTTGTTTCTCGTCTAATTCACGATAATTGATCATCATCGTCGGCTATCTACATCATCTATATACTATCAACCCATTGTACAAGCTCTCGATAAATAATACCCCACCACTATTCATCCCCTCCCGAGTCCCTCACCGCATACAGTAGCCCCGATTGTTCAATTCTGTTATCATAGCGACAGCCAAGGTGTCACGCGGATAGATTCGACTTGGAAAAGATTTCAGATCCACCGTGGCTCATCTCGTTATGTGATGAAATAACCACCTTCTTCTCATACGCCTTTTGCCTCTCGTAATGGAGATGGTTCTAGGCGGCCAACTTGAGCTACACTTGCTCCAAGGTTGTTGTTTGGAGGCAGAGAGGGCAGACCGTGTTGCAGTTCAACTCTTGGGCCTTCGCAATGCCTTGGGGGAGGGCACACATACCCATTTGTTGACGACGTTGGAGGAGATTAGGATCGCGGGCCAACTGCTTCGCGAACTAGCCGAGTACTCCAACCTTCATTTCTCTCGAGTTCCCGTTGTACTCGACTATCTCGAAATCCTTCTCCCTTGTCTATCAAGATCCCTGCGAGATATCACGACCTATTACGAAGATCGGACTCTCACCAAGGAGAATCGATGGCGAAAGATGTATCACTCCATGACCCAAGAAGCCGGGGGTCTTTCACTACCCCAGCGGTTCATTCTCTATAATCGTTTTCTGTCCCTGTTACGGGAGTTACTATTAAGGTTAGTTTGTAATACCCGTCCACAATTGTAAGAGTCCATAACTCACCAATGTTAAGATCGCCTAATTTTGATTTCAACACGATGGAATGCACTCGATTACAACTAATGCAGCTCAGGGAAGCCAGGGGCATTCGTAAGTCGAAAGCTGGCCATGCTACATTAGCGCTAACACATACAGCTCCTCCTCCCATCCGCCTTAATTCAACCATTCGTCCCGATTCCGTGCTGGATGATGATTCGGGCATTGTATCTGTTAGTAGAGAATTGCCAAAAAGATAACTCAGATAACTTCTGACTATGGACATAGAATATTCATTGGGCTGAGAAAATCTTCTCTCTACCCCTTCCGTCCCGGACTCCGCTTAAACATCAGCAGTCGTGAGTTTGCAACACCAATGATCAATAAGGATCCATTTCTAACCTGGCCACCAGCTCCAAAGCATATGGTCCACATGCCCCCTGGAGTCAAATTCGAATGCCAAGTGACGCAAGAATCCTTTTTATGCGGTAGGGCAAGGACACCGATAACACATAAGCATCCTATTAACAATACTAGTTCTTTCAATGAGCGCCAGGTAACTCTGATAGTATACCAGAGTGGTCGAGACAGATGCCCCTACTTTCTCTTGCGAACATTCCACATGGGAACTCCATGGTTTTCGCTTCGTGGGGCACATGAACTATGTGTTGAACGTAGTGGGAGCAGTCTTCAGTTCTGGCGATGGAGTGTCAGCGAACACTGCGCCAAGATGTGGGCAAATCTTTGCTTCATGACATGGGAAGGTAAGTTTTACTGTAAAGACTTACATGAAATGCAGTTGCTAATGTTCTAGAATTGGTTCTCCTGTACTGTTGTTTTCTGTCTTTCAAGACTCGCAATAGTCTCACAGTGCAGCTTGCAGCTGAAGACCTTACTCTCTGGGGCGAGCGTAAACTATTCCAAGCGTAAGTATTACCTCTAATTCTCTACACAACCATGCTAATGGTAGCAGTCGAATTGTTGACGATGGCTTCATGCATTCTCTTATCGTATATGAGGACTACATGACAAAGGGCCTTCGCCTTCACGCTGCAGTCTGGGACGGCGACCTACGCCAGTGCCCTGTCTGGACAGCTTTCAGTAAGCCGGTTTCAACTCCCTGACTTGTCTTATAGGCAATAGACTTACGGATTTCTTCAGTTACACATCAGTCAGCCTCCCCGAAATGGATAAAGAGAGTCAGCAAGACCAGAGTCCGCCTTGCTGACATTCAGCTCTATGTCTTTTGCCAGGAATACCGGCAGCAAAACCAACGAATCAATCGCGCAGGAGCCTTTGAAATTCGTTTTGTTAGTGAAGAAGGTTCGTTACCCTTCCTAGTAATTGTACACCTTCTGACACTATGCAGCGGCCAAACGTTTCAAAGAGCTCTTCTCTCCACTCCTCGACGAAAGTACGGCCACAGAGTCGACACAGACTTGAGTCTACAGTATTCTCGCTTTACGATACAAACTCGACACTTGTGATTTCTCATGTGAATTGTTGTGCTCCTCCCATGTTCCATTACTACATTTAGCCCTCTACCTTGATTCATGTTTTTCTAGCGACGGCGTCCCATGAGAGAATTGACGGTTTGACGATTTACGAATAACGATTTCCCTATTTTAATGTTTTAATTTGAAATCTTGGGCCAGATTGTACGATACATCACAACCACTTGCTTTCATGGTCAATTGGCAGGCCAATATCCCCCACCCCCCAGGAAGGAAAAAACGATATCGAGAATGTTGTTATACTGTCGCATTAACTCATGCTACTGTGCCCCTGTTCTTCACCACACATCCTCTGTTTTCCAGTTATTTAGTTAGTAGTTTCAAGAACGCTCAGTTTGTAGCATTGTACGCGATAACAATTTCAAAAACCCAGAATTATCTTATGCTTGCCTCCACCTCTTCTGTTCCCCATTCCTAATATCGATCGTTATGCGTCTCGTTTAGGTCTTGACATCGGGCTCGTCACGGCCGACGTGCTCCTTGAACTTCAGAAGCTCAGTAGCAAACTTGACCTCATCCTTGAGGAAATCTTGAGCGTCAAGTTCGTACTTGGAGGGATCGCTGGTGTGCTGCTCAATGTACAGACGAATGGTGGCTCCAGATGAACCAGTACCGGAGAGTCGGACAACAATTCGGCTACCGGAAGAGAAGCCGGCGTACAAGCCTTGCTTGGAGGCGACAGAGCCGTCGAGGTCAGTGTAAGAGAAGTTGCCAGCCTTGGTAACCTTGCGACCTGAAATAAGTTAGCTTAGATTGTCTGGTGAGATTTTGAAGTCACTCACCCTCAATGGTGCTGCCCACAAAGTTGGGGTCATTGACAAGCTTCTCTAGCTCACCAACAACCTTGTTGGCGCCGTCTGAGTCGACATCCTCGTAATCGTAGCGGGTGAAGAAAGTACGTCCATACTTGCCCCAGAATTCCTTCTGAATCTCCTTAATTGATGGGGTGACGCTCGGGTTTTGGACGCCAACACCGGCGATGATGTTGAGCCAAGCAATAACAGCCCATAGACCATCCTTCTCACGGATGTGATCACTTCCAGTACCGAAACTCTCCTCACCGCAGATAGACAGCTTCTTTGCGTCGAAAAGAGCACAGAAGAACTTCCAGCCGGTAGGCACCTCGTAGCAGTCGAGGCCCTGAGCCTTGGCAACGAGGTCAACAGCACCACTGGTGGGCATAGAGCGAGCGAGACCGTTGACACCGTTCTTCTTGAAATAGGGAATAAGATTGGCGTGGTGAGCGATGATAGCCAGGGAGTCACCAGGAGAAACAAAGGCGTTGGCGCCGTAGATCATGTTTCGATCACCATCACCATCAGAAGCGGCACCGAAGGGAATGTTATTCTTGTCAACAACTTCGACCAGAGAGTGGGCGTAGGTAAGGTTAGGGTCGGGATGGCCACCGTTGAAGTCGGGGCTGGGCACACAGTTCTGAGTGGCATTGCTCAAGCCAAGCTCCTGCTCAAAGATAGCTTTTCCGTAAGGACCAGTAACACCGTGGAGACCATCGAATAGGACCTTGAAGTCCGGGTGTGTAGAGAAGAACTTCTTAATCAGATCAAAGTCGAAGATGTCCTTCAGCATAGCAACGTAGTCGGCGGTGCTGTCGATAACCTCGACTTCGAGGTCACCATAGGTCTGAGTACCAAGAGTGGTGATGTCGACATCGGGAATATCGGCAATCTTGTATGAAGTCAAAGTCTTTGAGAACTCGTAGATCTTGTTGGTAACGGATTCGGGAGCGGGGCCTCCATTGGCGAGATTGTACTTGATACCAAAGTCGTTCTTGGGACCTGTTGGTTGTTAGAAGTTGGTTCAAAGGAAGCAGAATAAGTAGCAAACTGACCACCAGGGTTATGGCTAGCAGTCAGGAGGATACCTCCGGTAGCCTTGCGCAGACGGATGACATGACTGGCAGCAGGGGTAGAAAGTATACCGTTCTGGCCGATGACAAGCTTCTTGACACCATAGGCGGCACCAATCTTGGCAATAAGCTGAATAACCTCGGGGTTCCAGTATCGGCCGTCGCCACCAATTACGAGGAAAGAGCCTATCAATGGATCAGATCATGGCTCGTGTTGCAAAGTAGTTGGCTTCATACCCTCAACTCCTTCGGGAATAGAAAGCAGGATACTGGTGATGAAGGCCTCACTGTAGTGAGGCTGTTGAAAGACGGTGACCTTTTTGCGAAGACCGGAGCTATAAAGATAGGTCAGTAGAGCTCCTAAAGGATTAGAAAAGCCGAGGCTTCGAATTTGAAGTCAAAGAGGAATAGGGAATGCCTCCTTGGCAGCTCCCGGGCAGTGGGAGAGCACAACAGGGAGGATCGTCAAGGTAGGTAGAGACATACGTTCCGGGCTTCTGGTCCTGGAAGGGCTTGAATTCGACGGTACGAGCGCCCATGATTGCTTAGTGTCAGTTGTGTATCAACAAATCAAGCTGTAGGTCAGGAGAATCAGATAAGAAAATACAATGTCAAGGAAAATTGTTGAGGAGGATACGAAGAGGAGAAGGAATCAGAAGATAGCGGTAGGCGACTGAGACAAAAAGAGGGGAGCTTGAGGGAGCTATGTGGTGGGGTTCAATGAGATGATATCACACAAGCTAATGGAGGGGCTGCACAATTAGCACTGTAGGTCGCAACTATGATAGCGGTACAAACACAGTCCATCACAGTGTGTGTATAGTTTCGTTGGGAGACAGCATTCTCACGTAAATATGAGATCGGTTCTCCGCATGATGGAAACTCAGAGAGTATAATGTGGCTCCGGTTTAACAATAAAACCGAAAAAAAAGCTTGTAGTATAAATAAATGGTGCCCAAGTACCTAACTCTTTTCCAAAGGCTTTCCAATGGCATATTTTGAGCTCTTAGATATGGGCTTGAGTATTGACCTGATCATGTTATGAAACAGACAGCTACCATAGCTTAGGAGGAGCACAGTCATGACACCTTAAAAAAGTCAACTCGACTAGAGGAGCACTGGCCAATCGGAACTCACCTTGACTCATGAAAAGGTATTGATGAAGCCATTATTTTCCCTTGTTGAGTTTGTTCTTAGCAGGTACAACGTCAAATGTCGGCCTGAAGATGACCTCCCTATAGTACCGAGCCTCCTCAATACTCTCCAAAATATCGTCTCTCGCCTTGTGCAGCCCTTTCTTATTGGGAACCTTATTCACAATCCTCTTGGCTGCCCAGCGTCTTGCAGCCTCCTTGATCGAACTCACATCAAGAATTCTGTGGTGCAGATGTCTCATGACCCGCTTGTAGGGTTCGCGTCGCAGAAACGCCCTATCGCAATGCACGCTGTTACCCGCAAGAAGACCACGTTTGCGCTCAGGGATGAAGCGTGTTATGTACTCATATAGAGCATCTGCGGCTTGTTCCGGTGTAGTCGTGGATTCGAGAACAGCAGCGGTGAGGCCAGAGTCTGCGTGTGTCTTTGTGCACCATTCATCCATCTGGTCAAGACGGGGCTGAGGGAAGTGGATTATGGCATGGAAGCCCTCTTCGTCAAGAATCTCGAGGTTTCCTGTGGTGATAATACAGTAGATCTCGATGATTTCGTCGTTGTCTTGATCCAGGCCAGTCATCTATCAACTATGTGAGTTGAGGTCCTTGTAGCACGTAACAGCGCATACCTCGCAGTCAATCCAAACGAGAGGATCATCGCTGGCGCTCTTAGGCTGGTTATCAGCCTGTCCTTCTGCTGCTGCCGACATCGTTGTGAGTTTTGGGTGGTTGCGATGTAACGTTGATATTTGAATCTGGCTTTTCTCATGAGATCAGTATTCAACTTAGTGGGGAATGATCCATTCAGAGCCCGTTATACTTCCGGTTAGTGCATACCTACAGTTAATCACTGCGCTGGAACGTTGCGTGTATTAATGACCTCTACTTCATTGGCCGCTATTGTGAACTCCAACTACACGATATGCGAAAACAATTCCACAAAGAGACGACTTTCAGCCTCAACTGAAGGATACGTATCACAACATCGCATTTCTTTGTTGTTGATTATTCATCGAAGACTTCCTGGTGCGATAATCTTTTCCTATGGTGTTGCCTGCAAGGCATCTACGAATTGTATCGGGTGTCTTGCTCCTCAGCTTGATGCCCTCAAGGCAGATACTTAATTTGCCGCTCTTGAACACATTTAAGGCCCGAGTGTTTCCGTATTGACACGCATTCACTATTTCAATTCATGATAATCATTACTTTGCCATGTCTCAATTGAAGAATCTCTTATCAAAACTTACAGCTCAAGATGGAGATACCGAACTACAGCCAGAAACTCTTGCCCCCAAACCCCCTCCCAAGCCCGAAATGTCAATGACACCACCACGCTTTCTCATCATCGGTGCTGGATCTCGAGGTCAAAACTATGCTGCTGCAATCGACAGCGTATCTAACGGCGTCGTCGCCGCCGTTGCTGAACCCTTGAAATTCAAGCGTGAGTCCCTCGGCCGAGCTCACATCTGGGGTGACGGTTCCCCTGGAGAGGGTCAATCGTTCCATGACTGGCGAGATTTCTTCGAATATGAGCAGGATCGTCGAAAAAGAGTTACTTCTGGAGAAGAGAATGTTCCAGAGGGCATTGATGGAGTCTTTGTTTGTGTTCTTGACGAGATGCACCGTGAGGTCATCGTCGGTCTCGCACCACTTGAGCTACACATCATGTGTGAGAAACCTCTTGCTTGTTCTCTCCAAGATTGCATCGACATGTACAAGGCCATGCGTCCCTCTCATTCGTCCAGGATCTTCTCGATTGGCCACGTGCTGCGCTACAGTCCTCACAACATTATGCTTCGCAAGCTTCTTATTGAAGATCGCGTCATCGGTGAAGTCTCAAGCGCCGTCCATACAGAGCCAGTAGGTTAGTATACATTGCGCCAAGACCAAATATACTTCCTCGTTTATACGATGTGATATCTTGACATATAACTGACTGACGTACCAATAGGCTGGTGGCATTTCACACACTCATACGTCAGGGGGAACTGGCGTAACGATAGCACCACGGCCCCATCGTTGTTGACAAAAAGCTGTCACGATATCGACTTGTTGCTCTGGCTGCTCTGCTCCCCTGAAAAAGCAGGCCAGGGAGAACCACATCTTCCTGAAACAGTTTCGTCTGCTGGAAACCTTCATCTCTTCAAGAAAAGCCGTAAGCCCAAGGCCGCGGGATCAGCTACAAACTGCATGAAATGCCCCCTTGGAGACGAAGGCTGCAAATTCTCTGCAAAGAACATTTACCTCAGCCCCAAACTCAAGGGCCTGCAGGCTGGCAATACAAGATGGCCTGTCAGTATCGTCGTCCACGATATTGAAGACTACCCTTCCCAGGAAAAGAAGGAAGAGGTTTTGACAAAGGCTCTGGAGGAAGACTACGACGAGTCCACACCCAAGTCTGAGGTCCAGTCCCGTAACTGGTTTGGCCGTTGTGTCTTTGAAGCTGACAACAACGTCTGCGACGACCAGTTTGTCACCATCACCTGGCCTGAGTCCACCAAGTCTGCAAAGACAGCTACTCTGCACATGGTTGCCCAAACGACCAAGATCTGCGAGCGCTACTCCAACTTTTACGGCGAGCACGGCGAGGTCCATGCCAACTCACGACGTATCGTCGTTGAAGACTTCAACACAGGCGAGGTAAAGACATATCATCCTCGTGTTGAAGATCTTGGCCATGGCGGTGGAGATTTAGGTCTTACACGTCAGTTTGTCATGGCATGTGATCGTGTTAAGAACCATGGATGGGAGGCACCTCGTGCACAAGATGAGTTTATTGGATGCACTCTTGATGAAGTGTTGCGTAGCCATGCTATGGTCTTTGCAGCTGAGGAAGCGAGAGTCGGTCGAAAGGTCCTTGATTGGGAAGAATGGTGGAACAAGGCTGTTGGAGAGAAAATGTAGTCTGACAGCCGTGCATAAGATGTCAGCTAAGCCGCAGTTTCATGGAATAACAGCAATCAGTGGTCATAATGATAATACTACCGATACGCATGTACACGTCATAATAGCTGGTTTCTTAAGGAAGTCTGTTTTAGGCATTATGAAATTTTTATATTCGTAAACTAATAACCCATTAGGTTCATTCCGTGAACAGAAATGTATCAAATTATGCAATCAAGCAATCATGCAAATCCCTCCAAGTCTGAAATTTCTTGTTTTTGCAAAAGCCTTGCTATCTTGATCAATCCTCACTCATCCAGAATGAAACTCCCATTACTCCCTTGAAACCATTTATGACACCCCCTAGCTCAACTCAGCTCGGTTACCCTCGTTTCCAAGAGGTTGGACAGCAGGCAACTCCTGGACATGCTGTTGAGGAGTGTTCCCGACGCCATCCTTGTTGGGACCCGGGCTGGGTGTCATATGAGGGGGAGGTGATGCAGAGGGAGCTCCATAGCCACCAACGTCGTATTGTGAAGGATACTGGCTTTGCTGGGCAAATCCTTGTTGGGGGTACTGACCCTGAAAGTTCTGGGGTTGGGGAGAGTAGCCGCTGTAACCTGGCTGTTGATATCCTTGGGGTTGGCCGTATGGAGCTGCAAGCGAAGGATCGTATGCCTGCTGGTAACCGCCTTGGAAGTTTGAGGGTACTCCCGATGGATATGCTGCGTTGGAGGGTGACGAAGGAACGAAGCTAGGTCCTGGGCTCTGGGGTCCTTGAGCCATAGGAGGCAGGTTCTGTGTGCCATCGTTGGGAGTAGTAGGAGTTGTCTTATTGCGTCGGCGGAAGAGAAGGAAACCAGCAAGGCCAACAAGGGCCAGAGCAGCGACACCACCAACAGTACCGCCAACAATGGCACCAACATTCGTACTGCTACCGCCACCGCCGCTATCAGAACTTGTGGAGGTTGCCGCAGCGTCGCTCGTTGTGGAAGATCCGTCGTCAGTAGTCGTAGAAGCGTTATCAGTGGCGGATGAATCATCGCCTGAGGTCGAAGTAAGAGCTAAAGGGTCGGATAAAAGGAGGACAGAAGTGCCGCTACTGGCAGCGCAGTCAAACAGTGTAAACTCGTCGGCACCTCTGGTCGCAACCCACTCAAAGCAATTGGGAAGATCACGATTACCACTAATATCATGTTAATAACATGTCAATTGGCCCGGCTATTGCCTGAAACATGATATAGTTACGTACCAGCAGGCAGTATGAAGGTCAGTAATAGAAGTACAATCCTCGCGAGATCGGGAGTAGGGGATGCAAGTCGTCTTGATCGAGTTACAAGACCTTGCAGTATCGCAACAGCCAACATAACCGTCTGAAAAAGTGCAGGTGGCAGATAACCTGTTTGTGCAAGTAAATGAATCTTTAAGAAGTCATGTTAGTGATCAAATAATTGTGAATCGAGCTCACGGGCTCGTCTGTGCACGGCTATGTCTACGGCTTCACAAAAGAAACATGTGTAAGTATCGACTCACTTCCAACTGTATCGTAGCCACAGGTATTGTCCATTTCAGCTCGTTTTCCCAATGCAAAGCCCATGTCCATGGCACCAGCAAGTTTGGGGGCACCGGTTGGTACTGGTGACCATCCCATGCCAATCTGGCCCAGCTCGGCTTCCTTTCCATAGACACCAGTCTGTTGAGGAGGCTCCCATGATCTTTCTTGGTTCGACTTCAACCAAGCGGCGGTGACGGTTGAGCTGAATGCTCCTAGCGCAAGGAAGGCAGCAGAACGATGCATCGTGGTTCAGTGGTATTGGCGTTCTTCAATTCGATATTCGATCAAATGCGTCTTCAAGTGGTGTTGGAAGGTCGATTCTCTTTGTAGGTCTTCTCCTTGGTGGTTGCTCGTTTTCTGCTGACCTATGGGTGAGAGGAGGTTCGGTTTGTATGTATGGTATATCTTGTTGTGTAAGTGAGTTCGTGCCCCACGATAGGAAGCAATTCAACCGGATTCGAGCGACCAACTCGCAACACAGCGACAAGATGTATTTGGAAGAGGAAAAGTGCAGTGAGGCAGGGGTCAATGGGGGTTTTGTCTCTTGTCCCCTTTGGGGCCAAAGGTGCATTTCGGCCCTGAAGACTCACAGGCCATCGACACGCCGTCTGTGAGGTACATTAGTCGCACCGCCCAAGTACATGTAATATCGTGGTGTGGCAGGGAGGGGCCTTGACGGCACTAAACAAGATCTAATAGCCACAGCCCAGGGCGATCATTGGCGGGAGAGATCTTTAGTGCATCGAGCTGAACTGGCCCCTGTTCGAACTTAGAGCTTAGTAGATCGCAAGTTGCTAGGTTGCATTTATTTATTCAGCCTTTTGAAGCTCAGCCCCCCAACGAGGGAAACAGCTCAACTTTCATCCAAGAGGAGGCTCAGTGTTCCTTCTGGGTTGAGTTTATGTAACCTCATATCGGCTAGTGGTTTCCAGATGTAGCATGTAAAGACTATAGTACTCACTGACTATCTCTCAGGTAGGTAGGTTGTCACCGGTGGACGGATTTCGAGTGCTCTGAAGTCCGCATTATAACAAACAAAGTTTATTACCTAATCTCATGTTTCTCGTAAGCCGCCGATGACAGTTTCAACTTCAACAGCTGCATCCACAACCATCGCAGTTACCCTTGGCACAGTCGCCTTCACCTTGGAAGGCCTTTCTGCACTCCTTGTCATTGTAACACCGGATCCAATTGCCCTCTCCCCATCCCCAATTCCATTTGCCCCAGCACCACTCTTGGCCGATCAAAGCAGTTCCTGAACTACATGCCTTCCAACACCATCCGTCACTACAACCGTAGGTTTTCGTGCCTTTGAGGCACGCTCGTTTCTGGAGGATGTTTTCGTTGCGGCTGCTGAGCTCAGCGGGCGTGTCTGGATTAGATGGTAATGGGTGAACGCCCACAACGCAGTAAGCCACAAGGCTAGTGAGGGTGGTGATGAACTTCATGTTGAAGTGGGTTTGGTTGATGCTTGATAGTGATAGGAATTGAACAGTGATATGAGTTGAAATGTTTGATTGGGATAGTATTGAGGATGATAGATACCATTCACTTGGGAAACCTCGTCTCCTTTATACTTGGTTCTTTTCCATTTCTTTTAGACGCCAGGTGGTTTCCGTATATGTGCAGGGATAAATGCGATTATTTCTAAACAATCATCTCGTGAACGCTCAAGATGGACCAACAGCATTATACTACCACGAAAAAGGATAGCTGAAGATGAACACACAGATGATATACTAGGTTGTTCAGGACAGAACCAACAACATCATGCGACTTAATACTAGACAAGGTTAAATATGTGATCTCTTGTGCAGATTTGAGACAGACTAGGAGTTGAATCAGAACCAACAGCATGCTACTACTGCGAATAGAGGTAGTTAGAAAATATATTACCAGGATGATGAAGCCAACATCAATCAACCCACGATCAGGTAGCAAGCCTCTAAACGGTGTAGGCATATGGAGTAGAGATGGAAAACTCACCATAGACGATGCTTCGCTTTGAAGATAGAACCAACAACGTTATACCATGTTAAAGACATGGCCAGCACACGAGTGGATACTGGCCAGTTCCACACCGTTACGGAATACTCCTCGTCCTACCATTCACCCTCAAGTTAAGCTACGAAGTTCTGAGTTGTGAGAGTATGGACGCTCTCACGATCATATGCTTCAATCAAAAGAGCTAGCTATAAAGATACTTATAGATATATGCTTAAATCTCTAGTCTATATTCACGTAATCACCTCTTAGCAGTCCAGTATATAGTGTCGAGTAACTATATAGATGCAGAACCAATCGATTTGCAGCTTAGCGCTAGATCGGTCTCGACCCTTTTCTGTAAGTCACGCACAATCACAGCAGACCTCTTTGACCAGGGCTAATGCAGATAGACCTTTGTGATATGTGAACTCGAGCATTGCTATCAGGTCATATCAAAGCGCATGCTGTTATTTTCGCTAACGAATTACCTTCTCAAAGTAGCCAAACTAAAGATCGCTGAGTTCTGATGTTTAAGTTTATAGCTTACTGCGTTAAATGTCTGAAGAGCATTCAGTGAGCTGCGAAAAAGGGGTATCCTCTGTGACGGCAAGAGCTACAGTGAGTGTCTATAGCAGTTCTTGTCTATATTGTTCTATCTTGAGATTGTTGTGTTTCCTAAGCTTCCTTATCCAGTGCATTCGCGCTGTGTTACGTTGTTCGGGCTGGCTTCGCCTCAAGCATGTGGCTGCTGAGTTCTAGAACTAGCCTCGTAGCTGCGTATGGGCATCTCAATACAGAATAGACGAGAGAGACTATTGTATGCACATGCAGGAGACAATGGGCTGTGCCCCCAGGGTCGCTCCGTTTTGGGCCACAATTAGCCAACGCATATCAATTCAATTGACATCGCTTTCTTCCATATCGTCAGGCCAAGAAAGTCTGGTTTCTAAGTGCAAGCCACCTCCGCAACCGCAAGTTATGATGATCTTGTGCCGATGATGCGGTTCCCCTGCAATCAAAGATAATTAGAAACAATCAGGCGGAGGTTAGCATTGTCCTTCTCCATATGAGCGATAATCTTGATGAGTACCCTCGCTGTACAACAGAGGTACCTTGAGAACCTAACGGCAATAGGGCAACGGCTTACAGCGCACTATCTAAGTCAACCGTCCACCCTTACTCATTCATTGGCTGGTGGAATCAGACGTAGTTTCCCGTGATTTCCGTATATTTTTGCCTGGCTTTTGACGCAAATTGCCAAACTGGGTATGCGAGTATGCGCTTCGCTCGTGGGTGGTCCTCGCACAGATGGCCCAAAATAGCATGTGGCTCCCGACACCAAAGGCGTTGACTTAAGCTTGATAGTTGGAGCCAAAGGTTGGCTATGCTGAGCTTAACCACGGTGCTCATGACCCGGTCTTGTCGGTCAATCTCAGTGTCAAGAAATTGTGTTTCCAAGCCTGTGCTCTATCCGATTGCACCCCGACGCTGCATTCGATACACCGCCGACAGAGTGGTTGAAGCGCCCCGTGCCGAGGAATGTGGGTTTCTGAGACCTTGTTGCATGGATTAACCATGGGATAGTACGCCTCTCGGTGAGTGTAGGTTGCTCAAGTCCCAAAAGCAATGGTCATAAAAGTCCGATTCCGCTTAATCTCCATACTTAGGCACTCGCTAAAATCTGACGCTGGACAACAGCGTAGGGTCTGATTGCAGCCGAATAATAGCTGTTTGCTCTTCATTGACTCATTGTAGGGCGTGGAGGCCAACAGGGGGGGGGAGTATTGATCAATCATCAATACGTAGGAACAGGAACTAGCCCTATGAGGGCGTTATGGTCTTACCGACTAGCCTTGCACAGCGTAGCGTACCAGGCTTGGAAAAACGGCAATGCAGCTAGGATTTACTAATTTCATGAGACGATTTTAAATGAGGGCAAGATTGACAGTGAGAAAGATGAAGTCTTTGCTGGGGCGGAACCGATTACTGCCAGATGATCCTCGCGGAATTAGCTATTTGCAACAATTGATCACCGCATCACAAACAACTACCCTAAAGTATTGGCTGCGCATCATGAATTCATCATAAGCTCGAAATACATAATTTTAATTGATAGCTAGGGCCCAGAACACGATGGTCAGTCTTCGGTATTCGTCTGCTCGCTCTCTCGTTGGCCGTTGTATTTCAGTCTTGAATCTCTTGGCTTGCCACTAAACACAAGCCACCTTAAGATTACACGAAGCTAATTCTAAGCCAATTTACTGGATATGCTCTGACAGCCAGAAAATGCCTTGTTAATGTCCGGGAACTGCAGAGCTTCAGCTATTCTATATACAGAAGAAAAACTTAATTACTGTAACAGCACTATCGATTTATTAAGCTCTGCAAGCTGAATTGCAAAACATTTTCTCATTGGCGGCCCATGCTTTGTCAAGCGATATTTCCACGGAGTCTCCGCATGACAAACGAAAAGACACGGAGTTAAGACGAGAAAGGCTCTCTTATCGACTCAATTTTGCTTTGTGGAGTGGAAGTTGGTTCCGTGGAGATGAGCTTTGTCACCGATACAACAAGTATAGAGTGGACCCCTGTTGAAGGATTGGGGTGTTTTCCAATGTTGTTCCAACACCAAGACTGGACAGAAACTCCACGGAACAGCGAGATTTCAAAGCTTCAAGATGAAATCGACTTACGTAGCACTAACATGTACCGTGCAACAGCAATAAATGGAAAGATTAACAACGTTGAAGTCTAATTGGCTAATTTACCCATAGAAACTAACCGTGCAGGATCATATTCCTCAATGGATCATACCGTCTTATATTATTTGCTTAGAAGTGTACTCTTCGTCATGGAATAAGATCAGAGTATAAAGAAACAAGCGTTTCTCTTGCTCTCCATACCATTATCACCATCAACTAAATAAGCAAAATACTCAAGCCCTCAAAACTACTCAAAACGTCAACTCCATCAAAGCAACAGAAACCCATCAACACACCTCTCATTAATATGTCTTCCCAAGCGAAGCCCCTCCCTCCCATCAGGCGATTCATCACTACCCATGATGCCAACGGAAACGCTATCTGGGATGCAACCGTCCCCGTCCAGGTCCAGGAGAACCACAGCGGGGGCTTCACGACTCACGTCTCCTATGTAAACGAGGACAGCACAAACACTCTGACAGGTGACAAAGACCTCAAGTCATACAGAGAGAATCCCACCGAGAAGGACATTGCTCCAGCTTCTGGCTCTGTCCTCCGAGTTGTCGATTTCTGGCCTGGCTTCCCCGCTGTAATGCATCGGACTGCCAGCGTTGACTATGGCATCGTCGTTGAGGGCGAGATTAACTGTATCCTCGACAACGGAGCCACAATGACCTTCCGCAGAGGCGACATTATCATCCAGAGAGGAACCAATCACGCTTGGAAGAACACTGGAGCTGAAGTTTGTCGCATCTGCTTCACCCTTCTACCTGCGCCTCCAGTCAAGATCCAAGGCAAAGAGCTCGAGGTACACGGTTTCGCCGATTTTCCACGACTCGCAGAAGAATCTGTTGTCTGAGGAGGCATTCATTACAGGATAAGGATGACACAGCAAGTACATCGATAGAGCCAACGATGTTATACTTTCGTAGCTAAGCGTAGCTTGCCCCTATGAATACAATTCAATTTTTCGGTCATTCATTTCACAACTTGAATTTCATGCAGCCCCATCGATCACTTTGACCAAGCCCCTACCACCCTTTGGTCATTTTGTGCAATTCTGTCGTGAATTGGAATCCTAGTGGTCGGTGCAGGTCGTGCTTGATATGCTCGAACCGGGTCTCGTTCTCTTTGGTGACGAGTTCATGGCGTACCATAAAGTCCAGCATCACCAGTCCGCAGTTAGGCTTCCATTGATCAGTGCTCAGGCTTTCCATGACTTGTTGTACTTCCAAGGCTTCAAATCTCTCGATTCCACTCTCCATTTTCTTGGGTTGAAAGTTTGGGTCGGTGATCTTGAGATCGTAGACAAATCGCAGACCAGGCTCGAGGTGATTGATGTAGGGATCACCTGCACTCTTGTCCTTGAGGTCAAAAAACGAAATGGAGGGAGCCCTCTCCACGGTTCCAACAAGGATGTACTTCTTTTTCTTGTCGTCTCTTTCCTCGCCCCCGATTTCCTCCTCAAAAAATACCTGTTGGGTGAAGAGGTCGACGGTCAAGCCGGCCTCTTCTTTGGCCTCACGCGCCAACGTCTTGCAGGGAGCTAGATACCCATCAATTGTATCGCTGGGATCCGAGCCGCCAGCGACAATCTGATCTAGCATCCCAGGATAGCTGTAGTTGGGGTCTTTTGAACGAAACGAGACCCAGATTTGATCAATGATTTCCTTGCCATTTTCCTCTTTTGCTCTGTAGACGTTGAGATGCACGCCCACTGTCAAGACTCCCAGAACTCCCCGTAATGGCAACGGAATGCGCAGGGGCAATTTGTTTTCTCCCGGCTCAGCCAAGTGCAACGGGGAATACTCTTGATGTACCTCATTTGTCGCCAACCATTGATTGAAGGTGGGAAACTTGTCTTTGTTGTCGTCTAAGAGCTTCTGAAACGCAATAGTGCAAGCTTCTGCGGAAGTAGGAGCACGGGAGAGCCCTTGAGCGGCAACATAGTTTCTAGCTCTCATAATGGTTATTCGCCGAACTTCCCAGGCTTTTTTATTCTTAATTTCGATCTGAAACCATGTAGAGTTCCATTTAAGCTTGTGCCAGTCTTCTTCTCGGACATATCCCACAACTTCGTCGATACCATCGATAAACAACTTCCACAGGCGTGAGTGGACATAGACGAGGCCCGCTTTGTTGGCCCTTTCGATAGCACGGTACAAAGTACTCGTAGCAGGTATTGAATTACTGGTCTGCTTTGGGTAGATATGTTTGCAAGCTAAGGATGGTGGTTCAAGTCGTGGGGAGACTGTAACCGGAACTGGTGGTGGATATGCAAACTTTGTTAAAGCCATGGCGAAGACGCTTAAACCGAGGTTTGATCACATAGGGAAGGTAAGTTAATAATATTGGGAAAGAAGGCTACGGTGATGCAGACAGCCGCGCCATAAGGTCAATGAAGGAAGGATCGTTGTTGGAGAAACCCAAGCCTGCAGTTTAAAAAAAAAAAGTCCGTTTGCGCTTGCATGGATTGGATGAATATAGACGCCCTTGGAATACTGCCTGCCAGCTGCAACTGGGTCTTCAGCTCTGGTCACAGGTCTGGTCACAGGTCTGGTCCGTGAACCGTAGCCTCGGGTGGCCACTGCCTTTTTGCCAACAACTGATTTAAACAACTCGTCGCGATGCAGGATAAAGTAGGCAGTAGCAATTATTTGTTTGCTCTCGAGGTGTTGATGCGTAATGCCCCTTAATACTTGTAATCCACAGCACTATGAAAGGACTCAGGTAACCCTCCCCTTGCGGCCAAATGTCCTTCCCGAGTCATGAGGACGATTGTGCGTGTATTTGGTGCAACATATGGCTTGTCTTATAATTGACCGCGTGCGTGCGTGAGTGACTGTGATTGTGGTTTGTGACTGTCTGACTGAGGAGGGGTTGTTGTTCCCTGCGTGTTTGTTAGTGTATCTCGATGAAAGTGCAGTTGATCGGTTCGTTGTTTCAGTACGCACATACACACACATACATGCATTTGCATTTCTTGCACCCAAGAGAGTTCAGCTTGCGCGAATTGGAAGCCAACCGACTGACTTTGTACTCGGGTAAATTGGAAATGAGGTTGGAATGAACCAACCTATGAAGGCGACCTGAAAGATCCATTCAATAGTCTCACTTTTGCTCCCCGTACCTTACCTTATCTCACATTCGATAGGTGGTCTAATAGCGGGACGGAACAGCAGCCGGACACCCGCCCGCCCGGCCGCAAAACAGGGGCTTGATGGCGTTGAGCTATAGCCAACCGAATTCGAATTCGTAATGAGGGATGAGATGAATAGTTTTCCAGATCAAGTTTTTATTGTATTGTGGCTGCTTTGCTCAGCTAATTGCTCTCAATGATTGTGATTCTTCTGTACACCCTTGCCCCAGCTCTTAGTTTAGTACCATTGACCAGCTCTGTGATTCCATCTCATACCAGGAGAGCGGTCCTCACCGGGGTTCTGTGCCTCTGTGACACTACATATGATATATCAAGTATGTAGAGGGAAATGAAATAAAGTGAAGTAAAGCATTGATGAATGCTGTCCGTCCCATGCGCCTATGATCCTGTGTCGGTTGCCCGTGTCGTACCCATGTCCATTCCCAAATACACTGACTATTTTTGTCGGATTTCGTTTCGTCGTTTCAATTTCCCTGGAGATCTTACATAAATAAACGCCCTAAATGTTGATATCGTAACAAACACCACCGTCGAGGTGGTCCATGGGGCATTCTAGTGAGCCGCAGCAGGATTGACCACCCCAGGTCCTGGATAGGTCGCTGCCTTTGTGATAGAATGATCGTAGAGCCTTGCCGCAGCCGATGCAGCTGCGGCTGCGGCTGCAGTGGTAGTGTCCTCAAGAGAATGCTGTGCAAGTACCGGTGTAGAGAGTGTCGCCGTCGCGGCACATAGGTTACATAGCTCCATTTGAGGCTCAGGGGTGAGGCAGTAGAACGGGCTCGAGCATTTACGAGCGCAGCGGGTGAAGTCGATAACCGTCTCACCAAGGCTATGGCGGCAATCCTTGCACATCCGCTGGGCGATTACGGTATGGCACATGTTGCTGAAGTTGTGGTTGTGCGATGAATATGTAGGGATGAATATGCAGTAGTATGCTGTGAAGTATGTAGGTACGTATGCTGTAATTGTGGTATGTAAGGATGGAAGGGTGGGAAGGGTGAGATGTGAAAGCGTTGGGATGTGAAAGGCTATATGCAGAAGAAGGGTCGTTGATAGATAGATAGCCTTGAAGCTTAAAGGAATAAATTCAAGAGTGAAAAGCCTGGTTATTTAGTCCTGTGGCACAGATATGGCGAGGCCTTGCTGTGTATCGACAACGTAAGCACGCAGGGGCGCAGCTGCGATTGTTGTTTATGTTGTTGAAGGAGGCTTGGACGTATCTCAGGCATAGGTAGAAAGTGTGTCGAAGATTGTCTTTATCCAACCAAACAAACAGAGTAACAGGGACGGGATTCCAGGGGGCTCTAGGTCCCTTTTTAACCTTTCGTGAATCTTCCGTAAGATTCAACTAGAAGTCTTGGGGTGGAAAGACCACAAGTGACATTTGCATGACGCACGCAGGGAAGGTAGTAGTCGTTGGAATAATAAAGTTAGGTAGGTTCCGTTCAGCAAGGGAGATAGAAACATCCAAACAACCCGATGGTGATGTGTGTATATGAATTAGACAGTGAGAGGGGAGACAATTCGGAGGGAGTATGTGTGTGACCACAGAACGCCATCAGATGACTGTTTATCTCCCCAAAGGGAATACTCGGAACAGAATTGGGGGAAGTACAAACCACTTGTTATTGACAGACAAGGAAGGCCATTGGGGGGCGAAAGGGTGTGTATTGTATACCTAGCCAGCGCCAGCTCAGCATCACTCGTCTGGCCTCAGTTTTGTTCAACGAACGGGGAATGGTCGAGAGAGAAGAAATTGTCAGCCCAGAGATTGTGAATTGGTAGGATAAAAGGCCTCTTTCAGAACCCAGACTTTTTTGTTTTTCTGAAAGCGTGCCGTGTGTCATCTCCTACCAATAATCAAGGGGGAACGATGCATCCGTGACCTGCAAAAAGAGCTTCCCCGCATTGCACCGTCTGCGATCATCCAGAGACAAATTGAGCCTTGACTAATATGTTGCAAGGGATGATACGGAGGTAACCTTGGCTCTAAAGCTACTGCAAGGATATGCAATCACAATGAGGCACTTTATTGCAATATTGCAACTACGAAGTGGGAGCAACGGGTATTCTCGCTTCTCTAGCAAGAAGCAAAAAGGGCACGGTTTTGTCTGCGGCTTTGGATAGGACGACACGCGTCTCAGAATGTCTTGTCTTTTCCCCTCTCTTAACTCCATTCCTGGGGTCTTTTATCGCGGGGAAGGTCTCTGATAGGTATAGCCAAGAACGGTCCATTGTAACTAAACTTGGCGCGCACCCCAAGCTTGGCATTCTATCCAGATGGGCTTTTGCCTCTTAAACATGGCCAGTCAACCCAGGCTAGCCAGGGTTCCTTTTTTCCTTTTATCACATGGCATTTCATGATGTCTCATCAATAATGACCTGACGAGGGAAATTGTATCACTATTTTCACGTCATGGCTCATCATGATATCGTGAATAAGACTGTGCATGTCACTTCGTCAGAAACGACAGCTTACAAAGGGCGTTGTGTGGTTTGCTGCGGGATGTTTGCCCCGTGCTGCCTGTCAAAAACACGGGATGATGTAGAATCTACGTGAGCCAGGGGGAAATCGTCCGCCTGCAGGTTCGTACATACGGTACTTCTATAAGTGAGCATCCAACAAACGACCAGCATTTTCCATTGCTTCCATTGATTTCGTTGCAACCTAAATCATCGGCCCAACATCTCCGCCCATTATGCAATAACAATCTCGATCAGGTTTCACAAAGGAGCGTGGCTGTCAGCTGATGCATATACCTGATGCCCACTTAATCAAGATCTCTAGTATCTGCCAGTATCCATTCTTCAACGGCCTCGTCTTCCGTCATCAGGAAATGTGTTAACTTTATTACGTCCTATCATTATGATGGTCACTCATAACCATGATTTGGTCCTGCATAAAGCCAAAGCACTGGAGTGTCATCCTGATCGAGGCGCCACACCTGTGTTGCACCTCTTCCGTCATGATCTAGACCAGCCATCCTCATTGACTTTTGTCCCAATTGGTCTCCCCGGATACTGTTTAGTGGCCTTATAAGCTTGTTATGGACGAATTAGAGGAGCACAACTCCATATCAACCGTCAGGACTTTGGAGAACGTTCATGGCCGCTTCACTGGCTCCATTCGAACCACTGAGTGACAACCCATGGTAACCTCGACTTGGCCCGACGTTGATATTTCTCGAGAGAGACTTTCAACGGCAGTTGTTATATGGTGTGGGATAAGCTCTTTGCTAAGGTAAGTTCAATCATCAGATTCGTCAGCGTTAAACTTTCTATTCCATAGGACAGACTACGGCAGCAACATACCGGAAATTTTAACCTCGAAAGCTAGAAGCTCTTCATGTTGTCACTGTCCAATCATCACAGAATTCCATATGAGGCGCAACACCTACAGTACTTTGGGGGCTAGCCACGTCGATCCTGTCAATAACCTTGTCATAGCTCCAGCCACTTCTATGAACAGGTTTCGATTTTTGTCTCATCATGGCTTTGAGCAGAGTTGACCTCCAAGCATTATTAGATCGATAAAAAGTATTCTTGGCTACTGCTCCCACAATCCACTTTGGGAGTTGAGGGAGTGTAGATGGCTAGATCATAGCCATCTAATCCTGAATAGGCAGGACTCGTTTGTATGGTATCGATTATGGCTCATAGCTAGAGGTAGGGAGAAAATGACATCAGGATAGGCAGTTTCAAAAAGTTGGAGTAAGTTATCTTGGTGAAGTTGAAATTCATTTTTTACAGCTGAGCTCAATTCAAACTAACCCATGAGATAATCAACATTCTCTATCACGTGGCAGCCTCTTGACCATAATAGTACTTTAATCGTACTTCGACCAAGACCGAGGAGCATCTAGTAGATACACAAGAAGAAAAACTGAATTTCACTTCAGTAAAGCGCTGGTTGGCACTCTTATCATAATGCATAGCTCAACAGTGTAAAATTGCTATACCTCCAGGGTAGGAGATGCTCAAAGTCCAGAGAGCAAAAGGACCAGCTGATATGCACTCCAGCATTAGTCGAGGTAGAAACTTTAAGGTCCGGTACATTGCTATAACTGTGGAACTTCTAGACTGGCTGACTGGTTGTTATAACATATGCCTTTCTTTTCCTATTTTGCAATAGTTTCGATATCTTCAACGTGTACTGCTCAAGAGTAATAGTGCAGTAAGTGGTTGATGTGATGTAGACATGTCACCTGTATGAAAGTGTATATACATGAGAGAACTCAGGAAAACCAAGGGTATCATTATCTATCAAATTTCCATCAAGCTATTAGAAGTAATCGATTCATATAACAAAAGCTGCAATAAATAGATGATTTCAGTCGTCTCCAATCTTCTGTCATGCTGAAAGAGGTGTGGGGAATACTGGTAAAATGGTAAACAATTACAACCTAATTGGCCAAACGCTTAGAGTGCCTTACGTAAACACACTCAGACCAGCGGCAACCTCACTTGGTTGACCTGGGTACGGCTTCTTCCCACGAGAGCTTCACGATCAATCGCTCAATTGAACGCTGCCTCAACTCGCCCAACATGTTCGTCGCACGACAGAGGGTAGCCGGTGTGGCTAGGCAGCTACAGAGGACAGCGCGAGCCTATGCCTCCGACGCCCATGCCCACCACAAGGCCCCCGAAGTCAATGAGTCGTTCAGCGTACGTCACAACAGCCCATACTATGCATTCCAGGCCGTCCATCAAGACCCTTAAACGGCCCCAATTGAATAAGGAATACTGATCGTTGTCCCCAGATCGGATCTCTCCTCGCTGTCGGCGGTTTCTTCGGCTCCGTTCTCGTCTACCAGTTCGTTCCCAAGGAGGGCGAGCAATCTTCAATTCTCAGCTTCATCGACAAGTATACTTCGCGCGGCAAGGACTGGGAGGATATCAATGCTATTCACACCAAGGCCATGGAGCAGGCTGGTTATGACCGGAACCTTTTCGAGAACGGCGGCAACAAGCACCGATTCGTTGATGTCGCCTACCCCGAGTTCGTGCACCTCATACCACTTGCTGTTAGTCGATGGAGACTACTTTCCCTCCAATGACGGGCAGAAACCCTTGCAAGAACGACTGCTGACTAGAATATCAGGGCAATGACCTCGTATGCTCCCCGAAACAATGTCGCTGGTCATCTGGCCAACATGGACTACGTCGTTGAGCACTACCGACAACAGCACCTCAAGGAGGAGGAGCGAAAAGCGGCCAAGTTGGCCCAGAAGCAGGAATAGAGCTGTACACTAGACGTGAATCGGATAAATGAATTCATATTTTATTGAGTTAGGTTGTTAGACACAGGTTCCTTGTGAAACTGCCTTTCGTTACCCAGGCGAGTTTCCCTCGTTTGTTCGCAAACTGCTCATTCACTCCTTCTCGACTTGCCAACACCATTTCCTCAAAGTAAGGCACCTTAGGTAGGTACTTACTTTTTGAAGGCCCTCGATTAATTGGGTAGGCGTCATCCATTCGTGGATAGAGCAGTCGTCTCGAACTACTCCTCGCCATCTCTCTTCTTCCATACTCTCCACACATTCATCAACATCAACATAAATCATCAACATCATTCGTCTTGGACCCCAGAAGCCTTCTTCCGATTCAGCGTTTATCTACAACTGAAACTGGCAACATGGCGGCTGGCAGGAGCAACTGGCTTGAAAAGCTGAGAGGTAAACAAAACCACCAGTCTGTGAAACGATGCTCATAGCAAAGTCAGGAGCATGCGTTTATGGCCATCTTCCGGGGAACAAGCCCCTGAAGACCCGGACAATACCAATTCGTCATCAAATCCACTCGTGGTATCGACCCAACGAGAGGAAAGTGTGACCGGAAATGACTCAGGTACGCATGATGCGAAACTCTGTACACGTCTTGATTCCTTTTCAGAGCACTACTATCTCGCTTTATACCATGATCCCCATTACATGAAGCCCGGGTTCAAGGAAAATGCGGGATAAAAACATGTTTATTCATACTGAGTTTAGGCTACCTGATAACTTCCTGCTTTTCTCACACCCTCACCAAGAGTCTCTCGCCGGATACCTTTGAATTTCTCAAGCTAACAGTATGTACAAGGTCCCAGGACACTCCGACCATCGGACGGTTCAGGAGATCAAAGTGAACTTCCACCGCCTTCACAACATCCGGAAACGACATCCCAGGATTGGTTGGCCGCAGTTGCACTTCGCCCAACTGACACCGGAGGTAATTTCGGAGTCTTCGCCCTTCGTGACCTTCCGGCTAGTGGTATAATTGTCAATGCAGAAGGACCAGAATTTGTTGGCGAATCCTAGAATCTACTTGCCGCATAGAATGCTTTGGCGACACAGGAACGCGAAGTGCTTGCACAGAATTTTGCTCCCTTGAGCAAAATGCCGACGGATCGCCGCTTGGGTTCAACATGGGGAAGAGATTCCAGACATACGACTCGACTATGTAAGTTCAGAAAAAATTACGCTTTCCAGGACCAAGGGGGTCAAAGTGCTCTTATCTATCTGTTTGCATCACACTTTACATATGTTTGCGTCCCTTGTGCATAGGTAGAGTATACGACCAGAGTAATAAGACCTTGGATAATGATAGTGAGGCTTCGTCGGGATGTCGCGGCAGGCGAGGAAATATTCCTTCACTAGAATTCAAAGAAAGACCTTCCTTGTCCATTATGTACATGGAAGGGCAAGCTCAGAGCGCGGTTCAAAAGATTGCTTTACAAGATGGGCCCGCGCAACATGTTTAAGGTCACCAAAAACGATGTCACGGAGGACTGAAATTCTTATATCTGCAGGTTGGTCAGGATGGGGGTGGTCTATCGATTATAATTCATAGGAGCGTCGTCATAATTCATCAAGTATGAGCGGTAGTCAAGGGTAGTCATCAAGCGGACAATGCTCCTTTATTGTACTATCATGGTACCCATTGTCATCAGTAATTTTGATAGATGCTTTGCCCATCTACCAGAACCAGTCCTTTTCGCCCAAAATGTCCGTGAATGCAGAAACCACCCGAGACCGCAACCTTCTTACTTGAGGGGAATGAATCGAGAAGAGTGCGTGGCACCAATACCGGGCCTACCGTGCTTGACAGGCTTGCTAGGGGAGGGTCAGTGGTATTTTCTTTGTTTGTGTAGACGGTAGAAAACATACTATGAGATAGAGAACTCAGCCAGGTAGTGACCAACCATCTCAGGCTTGATCTCGACCTGGTTGAACTCCTTGCCGGAGTAGATGCCAATGACGCTACCAATCATCTCGGGGACGACAATCATGTCTCGGAGGTGGGTCTTGACGAGGTCGGGCTTTTCGTTGGGCTGAGCCTCCTGCTTAGCCTTTCGGAGCTTCTTGATGAGCCCCATGGGTCGGCGCTTCAGACCGCGGTTGATCCTGCGCCGGGCACGAGCATGGACAACATCGCGGAGCTGGTCAGATGAGAGGTCGAGGAGCCTGTGTAAAGGAGAAAAAAAAAGCATGTATCAGCATGGACTTCGTTCGTCCGGGGGTGCGTCCTCGCAACTTCATCTTCCATCGAGGCGCATAATTCGTTTGGTGGCAACATACTGGTCAAGGTCGATTCCTCGGTAGGAGAACTTTCGGAACGCTCTCTTTCTCTTGAGCTCGGCAGCCTGCTCGGCGTCCTATCAACCGGCAAACAAGTCAGTTAAGCTCCTTTGTATTTTATCTCCATTATTCCATCATCATTATCGTGGGTAACAGGTGGGATTCGAGGTAGCCATGTCGGCAATGAGACTATGTTTTTTTTCTTTCCAAAGGTAAGGGATATATCGAGAGCACACGTACGTATTCGTCAGCCATGATCGCGGTGTTGTGTTGATTGAATTCGCTGCTGGTCGAATACTGAAGGGCCGGAGTCGTCGATTTGAAGGCAGTGGGTAATCGAGCAGCACAATTCTGAGTGCCTTCACTAGGGTTTTCTTGCCCTTCGCCCCTCATCACGTGTTTTTTTCCTTCCCCCCAAACAGCGTGTGGGTACGTACCGTCAATTTCGAGCGCCGGAATAATTGGCACCGCGGCTCCGATATTTTATGGAGAGAGCTCTTTGAGGTATCGAATCTCATAACATCAATAGGCATCCATGGTAGGTTGAGGTGACATTGTGCAGTCGATAATTTGTCCTTAGTATATTGAAGTGGAATGTTCTCGACTTCATAGTACAACCTCACAACAATGATTTCTTTGCAAAATAATAGACACCACAGTTTTAGACACTCTACCTAGTGAAAGGAAAGCATAGAAATAATGGCACCGGCAGTTAGGTATCCTCAATTTTCAACTCCTGGTGAGCTTCTATCGAGATTTGGACACTTGATCTTCAACCGCCTGCCTTAACCATTTGTTGGTTTCCCTGGCATGTACTCCTGTAACCTTATTGGCAGTTTGCTATCACCAGCCATCTCTCGGCAGCCCAACCGAGCTTCTGAGCAACTCTATTTCCCTTTCCCTTTGCAAGTCGTCCAAGAATGGACGCTAATTGGGATAAAGAAGCGAACGATTCAAGCCAAGACCCGCGGCTCGCCTTCTTTCTGCGCATCTTGCGATTATTGATCCATTGTCACCTATTCATACGGTTTCGTCCTACATTGGCAGTGCAACGCCAGGAGTATCAAGTTTACTGGGCGTTGTACTTTGACTTTGACTTTGACAATCATTGACTTGAACAAGACGAGTCAAGTTATTTTTTCTCCAGCAATGAAAATGTAAAAGTGAGTTGAGAAGAGAACTGTGAATTGACCTCATGACTGATAATTACGGCCAAGGCGGAATTTTCTGCCTTTTTATTTAGGGAATCGGATTGGTTATTCTCGGTCGTGGCTTGGTGTGCATGTTCCAAGACTTCCAAGCCGGCGTATTCGGCACACACCAAGGCGGCCTTCATTTCCCGCGTCAGAAATTCCCAAATGCCCAGAAATTTGATACTCATCAGCCAAGACCGTGGAACTGGGGCCAAAAGGCTCGGCTTTGGCTGGTCGCGCCCACCATGATGAGCATTGGCCCTCGCAGGCTACTGGGCGTGGTCATGGTCATGGGCCCCCCAAAATTTCATTCGAGCACACTTCCGCAGTAACCTATGATGATGGCTTGCGCCTGTCTTATGATGGAGGCTTGACGATGATATCCAATGTGAACCTATACCTTATTTGAACAACTATCCACGACTACGGGCTCTAGCTACGGAGAAGCTCAACTAGAGCTACTACGAGAAGAGGACAAGGCGGCTAATGCCCAGACTCACAGCGGTCAACGTGGACATGTTTCGGTGCAATCCAGGCCTTGGCGTTTCTCGGCACCCACCCGTGATAAGATTTCGCCAAGCCTTCAAAGGCCTCAGAAGGGGGAACACCAACGCTACTGTACCCGTCGTCTCGCTGCTGCTGGCAGGCATGTCATGGACTTGTCCTGCTTAGCTGCTGTCTGTTGTCTTCTTGGCTGGTTCTTGTCGTTTCTTGGGTACGAACCTTTCCTTTCTTTTCATACATTTGTCACCGTTTCTTGTCTTGCCTGTCTTGTTATATATCTATCCCCATCAGTTCGTTCCTCTTCAAGTCATACGCCCGGATGGCCTTCAACATTTTTAGAGACGCTGTCCTCGATCTTGCTCACGCGCGTGTTCTTTTCTGCAGCTGAAATATAGCCAAGTCTGCGCGAAACCCCACCGCAGATTGTCTGCCCAGCGAATACGTTCACACGCCCTTTT
Source organism: Fusarium algeriense (assembly GCA_002982035.1). Lineage (NCBI taxonomy): Eukaryota > Fungi > Ascomycota > Sordariomycetes > Hypocreales > Nectriaceae > Fusarium > Fusarium algeriense. The sequence continues at coordinate 48,222 of PVPY01000036.1, forward strand.
TATCCAACGAAAACGCAAACTATTGGTCGCATTGCCGGATGGACAAGAGTGACGATCGTCATTGATACGCCGAGTTGACGGCAAGCAAAGCACTTGTGGTGCGGCTTGTAGTCGAGTCGGCCTGGCATATAAGCTACTTACAATTACTCGAACCTATCGTAATCACCGAACAAAATGTCTTCTTCAATCGAAGACGATGAGACCACATTATCTGGGCTATCGTCGATAGCTTCTGCTGCGCCATCGTCAACCACCTCTCTATCCGATCCAACGCCTGCTCCCACAACACTTGTGATCGCACCCAAGCCTACAAATGAAGACGACCTCGACGACGATGGGCTATTTCCACCGATGACTACACCATGGACAGGCCCGGTTGATTGCACATGGACTTATGATGCAAACAGAGTGCCAAGATCGGGTTCTGATGGCCTCGCAGCAATGCTTGACCTGCAACCAATTGCTGGAGCAAAATCCTTGTCGTGCTACCCCGATGCCATGTTCGATGATGGCCTTACAGGGGTTTACAGCCCAGGTACATGCCCTCATGGATGGACCACTGTATCACTACGCGTGGATACTAGTGAGAATCGGGACGACAAGACAACGACTGCTATTTGCTGCTCATCGTAAGTCATGAGCAATTGTGTTTTCACGTATCATTCTAATTGTAGTAGGGAGTACACTCTGGATGGCAATTTGTGTAAACGTTCAGTTTCATCCGTGTTAGCTGTTCCTTACACATACAACCAAACGGCTCAGACTTATGACGCTGTATCAGACACCCCAACGACTTTATATGGCGCCACAATTGCTGTTTATACCATTAGAGCTTTGTTCAAGGATAGTGATAAGGATGCGCTTGGACTTAAGGATGAGGACGATATTCCAGGCACCGAGCATCACGGCAGATCCTTGTCCCTGGGTGCACGCATCGGAATTGGTGTCGGTATTGCAGTTTTTGTACTTCTAGCGATCGGAGCACTATCCTTTTGGCTTATTCGCAGAGAGCGAACGAAGACGGAAAAGAGGCGAGTACATGAGCTCGGTGCAGTGGGAAACATGCGTCACACTTCACCAGGGCCGGGGAATAATTTTTACACCGCCGCGGACGCCAACCATCGAAGAAGCCGCCAAACCGCAGAGCCACCACCAGCTTACGAGGCTGCTACGGACTCAAACAGTATGACCGAAAATGATAGTCGGCTAAGCGAGGATACGGCAACACGAGACGAGGAGATCAGGGCGCTGCAAGTTCAGAAAGAGGCAATTCAGCGCCGTATAGAAGAGCTGGAGCGTTCTGAGACGCATTCGCAAGAACAACCCGCGAGATTAAACTAGAGCCAAGTCCGATTGGGTCAAATTCTGGAGACGAGAAGAGAGCGAGAGATCATGACTTGGACGGGAAACGGCCTACTGCACCTATGATACCACTTTGCGCGGCCGTAGCATGTTGCTATGAGCTTTTTGTTTTTTTTTACATACAGATATGTTACAGGAGGAAATATCCAAGTGTCTTTTCTGGAGTACGGCGGTTAGGAAGGAGAACATTGCCAAAATACAATTTAATATTGAGTCCTTATATTCTTCATTTATTTAATGCTTGTGCTGGAAGATTCAGCATTTTCTTTAACTACGACTTCAACAGAGTTGGTGTTTGACATGGACAACAATAATGCAAAGAACTGACACGATAGGCTGCTCTTAAGGAGAGTGTCGGGCATACGACGCTTGACAGCATGAAAAGTATAGTATAACGCACATGGTTGATTCCCTGCCCCTTCGATTTATTCCTTGCCCCTGAGTGGACTAATAATATATGGATAGCTTCCATTGGCGACATTACGAATATTGTCATGAATGACCTTGACTTTATAGTACACCTCGAGATCAGTCTTGCACAGTTCTCTCCCCGGAAGGGCACCGTGAAGTCTGAATTGTTATTGCTTTTCACCCATTCCCTGCCGGTCTCGGTCCTGCCAACAACGTTGTGGGCTTGTCTGGTACTCTCTCCAGGGAGCGCACTGCTTGGCCATATATAGAGCCATTCGCCAACTTCACTGCTTCGCCCTTGTCCTTGAATCTTACTACTACTGCATATGGGTCGAAGACTTCTTCTCTGTAGATGCATTGACGGTTCAGCGTTGACAGGAATATATGGGCTAACAGAGAACCCTCGTCGGCACTAGTATACTTTCTTCCAGGACATCTTTTGTCCCTTCTGCTTTACCAACCTTGACATATTCTTGTCCTCTTTCAAAGCGCGCTTTACTCATAAGAGGCCCAACCTGCGTTTCGTCTTGAAATGGCTGGTCTAGAGGCTACTTCAACGCAGCTGTCACGAAGTCGTCAAGGAAACCATTGAACATGCTGTCCTGAACTAAGATGTCTGTTGTTTCTGTGCAGAGTTCTTTTAGTTGAGAGTGAAACAAAGATGGTTCATCGAGCGGCTCAATCTATATTCGCTTGTTCAAAGACGTCCGAAGGAGACATTCCAGTGACCGAATCTTGAGGAGTATTTGCTTGTGACTTGCTATAGCAGCAGTAACCTTGGCCTGATCTATTGATGATGTTGATAAAACAAAGTGAAAAGCCTGCATTCTTGAATATTGTAGCAAGATAGAGGACAGAGAGATGTGTGGCTTTCCGGGGCTTCATGGTAACAAAGTTACCACAGCATAACGCTGGGGCGAGCTTTGTGACGGCCGCAGTCAGCGCAGAGTCCCATTGGACTTTCGATCCACAGATACCGATAGATTCCCTGAGTGTATATGCAAGGTCATCAGTACCGGCATCAACGAATAGTTCGAAGAACTTGCTACATATCTAGTATAATCACACACAATCTTGATGACATCCTCGACATCCCTTCAACTGCAATGCCACATGAGTTTTTCCAGTATTGAGAGATTCGGCGGTAGCTAGAGAAGAGGCTTTGTCCTCCATCAGCTCAGCCGGACGAATCATGGGCCAGCATCTGTCAGTTTCTAACAATCTGCTCCAGTAGGTGTTGGACAAGGTGTCAGGGGCTGCC
>PVPY01000037.1:0-30289 GCA_002982035.1 Fusarium algeriense
CATGTACTAACAGACGCAGCCGGGCTCATAACCCGGAGGACATATACTGGACTAAGTATTACATCGTGTGCTGTAGGCTGGCCTCAGAGAGCAAAAAGGCACAAGACTTTGAATCAGGAAGCAAAAATAAACTAATCAAAAGGCCTCTTAAGTTCATCCTAAATTATTCTAAGCCTCCTAAATTTATTACAAGTTATCCTAAGCCTTGCCTAAGTATTCCTCTCACTTAGGATTGACGTCTTAAGTTTTCTGACCTTCCCCAGGCCTGCGCCAGCCCATGTCTCGATGGCTTGCGAAGACTTCTGCTTTGATTGGCAACATATCTAGGGGAGTAACAAAACAGTGGCTAACAAGTGATGGTAAAAATACTGTTGTAATGCTTTCTGAGGTAAGAAAGAAAGCTTGACCTAAGCTAAGACTAACTGTTCGGCAAAACATACCTACCAGTAGTTGGACCCGTCTCACATACTCATACTGAACGCTACACAAGCCTGAGGTGACACTCTATTGTATTTTGCGTCAAAAAGCCATAGACCATAAGTCGATGTCTACTAAATATGAGGCAGGTCAGTAAGCCTTATGATTGTCTAGAACGACTCATCACTCTATGAACCCGCAATACCACCAATAAGCTGTGAAAACAATATGGCTATGTTCAGCCGCATAAACTAGATAGAGACCGGAGAATGTACATCAACGGTTAATCAAAGAGCATGAATGTTTCTCTAAGAGATACGTCGGCAGACTCACAAGTCTTCTGTAATGGCCTCATTGACCATTTACGCCGGGCTACTGACCAGAACATGAAACAAATAAGCCATTAAACCACTACACATAGTGCAAGAGCTATTGAGATTGAATAAAAACGTAAATACTATGAGCTGTCTCACTGATACAGCACCGGCAGATAGATAGACATATGTGTCCCAAAATAACAGCAAGCAACTAAATACTCACCTTCTTAGCAATGACTGTGAGCTTTCGTCATATCGTTCAACCAAAAGTCCACTCCTTAATGAAACTACCATGTTGGGCCCTTTTTGGCCTCAATGAGTAGCAATTGCCTAGAATTGATGCATCCCAACCCGTGTTCATTCCTCGACCTCAACATAATCGCTGTCGCATTCTGCATCCGTCATATCGACGATTCTGTTGTTATTCACCAGCCGGGGTGGGCCCATCTGTACAACATCCTCGTCATCAGTATCGTTCTGACCAGTAGAGTCGAAAACTACATTGCCAGAAGCAAGGCTCTTGTTCTTGTGGCAGACACGAAACTCCAAAGACGTCCCATCACTGATCATGCGGAGTTCGTAGTTGACGCGGTGGAACACCTGGCCGTCTTCATTGGTCCACACAGGGAGGGTATCCCATTTGGGGAGCTCGTAAGACTTGATTATGCACAGAGGTTTGACAGAATCATCCTTGCGACGCGGGGGTGAAGGAGCATCTGATGTCACGATGTCAAGCTGGATGTCCTGGTCTGGGCTTGTGAGGTCTTGCCAGTAGGCTTTGCAAATGGGGGCATATGAAGAAACGGAATCACCCTGAGGAAATTAGAAATGAACAGAAATATACTTGGAAGGCCCCATTTGACTTACAATCTCCACAAACCACTCAGTTTGTTCGACAGCGAGAAACTCACGGTGACCCTCGTCCCAAACGCGATCTTTAGAGTCATGCTCTTTTGCGTCATAAGGCAGAATGTTGACTACTGTGCCATAGCTGTGACGAGAGATACGTGAGGCGATCGCAACTGTGATAGAATCGGTCATATTGGTCCGCGCGAGCCCGTGTAGGACAGCGCCCCGAAGAACAGCGGTCCAACTACATATCATTGTCAGTCAGGAAAGGTAAAAGAAGCAAGGATGTAACTTACGGTCCTGGTCCACTCTCTTGGAGAACCTCTATTCTGCCCGGAACAGCCTTCTCAAGGCGTTCGTACAAGTAAGGAGACCTGCCAAATCCACCAACCAGGATGACGAACTGAAAAATGTTAGGCGGTATATCATGTACTGAGATGAAGAATGAGCCTGCCTTTGGGTATTTCCTGTACTTATGTTTCACGTGCTGGATCTGCTTCAAAACGAGCTCTTGGACCTGCTCGATCACAGGGTCAAATACATTCTCGCGAACTTCTGAGCTAGTAAAAATTTAGCCCGGGCAACACAGATACCATGAAGGCATCATGATACTCCTGGAGATCGGTCATTTTGAGTACTCACGTATCTAGGCTGAGCTCGGAGGGGAAGAATTTGCCGTCCACTGCTCCGTTGTATGAGAGTTGTACAGTCAAGTTTTGGCTGGACTTGCAGAATTCGGATTTGATGCCGCCTTCCCAATCAATCTCCATGACCTTGTCAAGGCTGTGCTTTTCAAGTCTTCTCTGAGCCTCGTAAGGGATCATTTCCTTGAGTAACTTGAGAAATCTTTCGTCGAGGAATATGGCGCCACAAAGACCACCTTGGTTGAGGCAAAGGTCAGCAAAATGCACGCATAAAAGGGCTCAGATGACTTACCGTCGCCTTTGACGCTCTCGCTTACAACGAGAGGATCAAGTTTCTCAACTTTGTAGGTGATGAGATCCTATTCTGTAAGAGACCCTTCACTAAGGCATGATAGCTGTAACTTACGACGGTTCCTCCTCCTGCGTCACAGATGACGAAATGATCCCCAACCTAAGCACGATTAGCTACAGCCTGGTGATAAAGGGGTCATTTTGGACTCACTTTGACATTGAAACGATCAGCATTTTCCTTGAGACAGGTCAAAGCGGCCGCCTCAGGCTCGGAGATGAAGCTAAGCGTCGTCTCTCCATCTCGGGTAACATTCATAAGACCGGCGTGTCCCAGAGCTTCGGTCATTCTGGATCGAACGTAGTGTGGCCATATAGCGGGCAGAGTGACGACAAGGTTAACCACCGAGATCTTCATCATTCGCTGACCCTCTGCTTTGGCGATGTTTTGGCGGCAATGACCCCATAGCTTTCGCAGATAGTCGCCGAGGATTTGAACAGGGGTTTTGTTGGCTTTCAGCATTAGAGCTCGGGCTGTCTTCAACTGAACAGAGTGCCGGATATGCTCGGGGAGGTCTTTCTCATCGACGAGAAGTAGCTTGAACCAGCGAAGAACATTCTCATCATGAGGAGTTGTGAAGCCCCAGGCTGGGTCCTCATCGTTCAAATGATGGTAGAAGATAGCTGAGGGGACTTTTTGCTTGTCTCCCTGGGCGAAGCTTCGCTTTTTCCAGTTAGTGATAAATTTTGTCTGGTTGTTCCGGCCAGGCCGAAGCCATGCGATTCCTGAATAACTATACAAAAACGTTAGAGAGAGTTGGCAAAGAAGCTAGTTTGCCTACGTTGTGCCAAAGTCGATGCCTAGCACCAAAACTGGAGCCGCTTCTTGAGCTGCCATGCTGAATCAAGATAGTGACTTCTGAATCACTGGCTCCCTCGACGGCGGTGATGGTAATATGTCGCGAAATATCTCGTTAGAAAGACAAAAAAAGACAAATTCGCTGTTTGTGCCTCAAAGGGAGGCTGGTTGGGATGTGGTTGTGTGTGGTGAAGGAGAGGAAGCGAATGTGATTCCGAAAAAAAGGCGGAACCGGCATTGGCTGGTGTTTTGTTCAGATAGGTAGAGACAATAGCTTCTCAGGTTTCAATGTGATGAACAATAGCCGCTGGCTGATTGTTGGGGTCTCAACCTATAGCCACAATCTGATGTAGCTGACATCATATTGACCTCTTTTTGATGAAGCTTCATATACAGAGGGATAATAGAGGTGTGGTTACCTTCAAGCATCTTGTAAATTCACCTAAGGACAGGCCATGATGAGAGCCCTCCACCACGCGAGACAGTTGTTGGTTTGACAGAATGCATATTGTCAATCTTTCTCACAAGATCATTGGTCTTATCAGGACTAAATTCAGATACAATAGCTTCATGCCTCAATATGCTAGTAGTGGGGTTGAATATTGTAATCTAAAGGGCAGACGCGTATTGATACATCTTGGAGTGGAGGTTGAGGCTTGGGACTACCGAGTATCTTCCATATTGCCGTTCAATCCACAGATTGCAAGTTAGACATGAGTACTCCAAGTATAGGAGGCAAATGTCTTGAAATGACTATCCGATCTTGACTTGATAACATTGAAGTCAGTCGACGTCCAAGTTGATACTCGGAAGATATATACACCGGGCTCACATGAAGTTGGCGGCGGGCAGGCAGCTGAATTGCGGGTCTGGTCCGTGCGAAACACACCTCTAAATGTCACTGGTGCTTCTTGTCCTCTCACCCCTCTCCTCTCTCTGCTTCCCTAGCTCAAGAAGCTCAGCTTCTCATCATCCGCAAATCTCTCAAAAAAACAATATCGCCGCCATGAGAAGAATTCTACTATGGAGCTCATGAATCATCTTCTCGCCTGGTTCTCAGGCTTTTCTTTCATATAATTCATTTATTTTTAAGTGCTTTACGACTTGAGCACCGCCTGGGCATTTCCCTTGTCTTTTTTCGACGTCGTTGTTTATACAGACACGCCCTCCCTCCTCCACTTTCTTCCCTCCAACCTCATTTTCATCCACCACAACACTGTGGTGATCACGATCTTTCACTATCATCATGCCTATCTCTTGCTTCTCAAAGACGTCTTGTTTTTATTCGAGGTCGGGCAGTTGCATTCTTCCTAGCACTCAAGCCCGGCCTTGCAGTTGCCATAGCACAGCCAAAAAAAATAATTTGAGCTGCCCTGAGCCGCCTTCGTTCGCATCACCAAGTATGGCTATGCTTTCATCTTCTCTTGAAGAAAAACTTATGAGGTATGTAGCACCTACCCAGAATGATCACGGAAGCTAATTGGGAACAAAAAAAGGTCTTGAGAGCAACAGACTTAACCATGCTGGTTGCGGACTGGACCCGACATGCTATGTCACAACACAATGATCAAGGCGATAATGCCATGATTCTCTCATTGCTCGCGCTGAAGCGGAAGAAATTCTAAGCATTGCGCTGGCCAGCGAGATAGCAATACACACGCGAACGAAGGAAAGGAGTCTCATCTCCTTATGGTGGAGGACCGCCTTTTATCTCTTGACTGGGATGTCTCTGACTATTATTCGTTCAACTCAAGACACTTCACCCTTCCCTTTATTCCAATCCTTAATGGTCCTGGGTAAGACTGTAAACAACCCGATCCAGGGACTAGACTTCTATCTATCCCCGGTTTTATCACCGCTGGACCAAAGTGACAGGACTCGCTTGTCAACCTTATGGAATGAGCAGGCTCCGCGGCCTCGAAGAGCGTGATTTAAACAAACAACCAACAACCAACAACCAACCACCAGACCTCAAAGGACACGCTCTTTGGCCATACAATTGAGCAGGCTCTGCAGCCTCGAAGAGCACGATTTAAACCATACAACCAAACCTACCATTATTCTCGCCCTGTTCCTCCTCTGCCTCGCATTAACAATTCTCGCCTATTGTCACGACATCCTTACCTCAAAACATCGTTACTTTCTTCTTCCTATCGACTCACTCAACCCAATATTCAGCGCTTTCTCGTTCCAGCTCCACATTGCGAATGCCGGAAAGAGAGACCCCTATGTGACTGTAAATCACCTTCATACCCAAGATATCTAATCTTCAGCATGACAATCTCGCCTTTAATATTTCTGTACTGTTAGCTTGCTCAACAATTGCTCTCGTGTTGTTTCATCGCTTGATTGAACACAGTAGATCCAAGAGCGTTTATATACCACCACCGCCACCACAGGATGACCGACAGCACAGAAGCTCAACCAGACCTACATCAATTTTGGGGCTACCGTTTGCGCTTGTACATGACGGAGGTCTTGATTGCGACCAAACCACTGTCACGAATGTGCAACATATCTGCCGCTTCATCAAAGATCTCCCTATCGTGATCCCTCGCCCTAGGCCAGGGTTCGGAATAGCACAAGATGCGTACAACCTCCACATTCCGCAATGGGCTGTGGCAAATTTTAAAGACTGGCAGTTAGCTGATAACGACGCCTCGAAGTTTAAGGAGCAGACACAACGTCTACTCGGCCAAGGCGTATTTACTGACAACCTCGATCCCAATGGGATAGATTGCGAACGGTATTTTGTGTCTGCAAGCTTTACTTCAAAGCTAGTTGAAGCTATTCTACGACAAGCTATAGACAAAGGCACTCGTTGTTGGGACGCAACATTGCAAGAAGCATTGCTTCTTGTGTTCATCGCAACCACTGGAGTGGAATCAAGAGATATCTTAGGATGCTGCTATAAAGGCACCTTTAGTAAACAGCTTTCTTGGCAAGATATCACAATCTCAAATGTCCCGGAACCGAAACAGAGATTAGAGGCCACGATCACATTCAAGGCCCGCAATGTTCTGCCGTGAGTAATATTCCTATTGACACAAACAACTGTCTATTAGCAAGCATGTAGGCGACCCCTTAATGAGTATGCTACCACAGCTCTGCTAGAAATTCTCAATTGATCAACAGCCTTCGCTTGCTCGATCAATCTACGGCTTATTTGGTCACTGCATACAGAGGCTGTTCATGAAACTAAGTTGGATGACCTGAAGGAATATATTCGCGGCAATCCAAATAGTGCAGCAATATGGAAGCGTCCCAACGACCCTGTCTGCTGCGCGACCGATGATGACGGCAGGACGGACATTTGCACGTCAATGAATTTCAACAAAACGAAAAATTTCGCGAAGATATCAAGAGACTTCTTTTCTGGCCTCAACAGTTATCATGATTCCCCTGTTCACGAAGTGCTTCTACAGCAGCTTGAAAATGGTTCTATCCCTGGGATGGCTCATGCGATGGGACATTTGTTGATGACTCCTTCTTTAACTGCGATACGTTCTTCAAACGGGTCATAAAATATATTCTTGAGCGTCTATCACAGATCAACGAGTACCAAGTGCAAGAATGAGACAGATCTGACAAAAGCACAGCATGGTGGAAGTGGGGATGAACCGTCGCTTTTCATTTATATGTGTGGAGTGGGAGATTGGCGTTGGACACTCACGAGTGGTGGATTCGACAGCATGAGGCAATCTGCGACGGGGCTCCAAAGCTGGGGCATCTGGGGTAGAGTTTATTATTATGAGACATTATGAAGTTTTTGGCATGGCATTCTTTTAAGTATATTATATTATTGTTGTGTAGTGCGCTGCCTTGCTTCCTTGCACATTCCCATAGCAAGTTTTTAAGTCCGTCAAGCCATACAACAACACATACATTGCCGATCCAGGCACATTAACTCTCGTCGCCGACGCTAACCATATGACTTATGTTCTCAACTGTCCCTACATTAACCCCAAAAGCGAAGAGTTCCAGACTATAGACGACTGCGGTGTCTATAACAACGCATACATCCTTGGACTTTGGATGAGCAAGACTCTTCCTCCTGGTGCCGCCAGCACAGGTGACCTGGATCTCTTTATCACTAAGCCCAACGACGAGGAACAATATTTACTTTATTCATCTGGAATCGATAACGACGTTCCCATGTTGTTGGTATGGAAGCGATATCTTCCGATGTCATACTTTCATTGTCGAATTTGTCGAAACCGACTCACCTAATCGTCGACTGAACATCCATTATAAGAATGGATCTGCAGGAGTACAAATTTTCTCTATCATGTCCTTACGGTCTCAAGTATCGATGTGGTTTCGCGATCTAGCAGAGAACGAGTACAACACCATCGCACACCACTTGCAAGCTGCGAGACATCTTGGCTCCAAATAAAAGGTCTTCTCGAAAGTATGGAGTACGAACCTGATCCTCCCCTTCTTCACGCTCTGAGATCGGGATTGGTGAGCCTTCCTGTCTCATCCTGGACGCCACGACAAACTTGTTGAAGTTCTGAGGTTGCTCCTGTTGGAAGTGCTCGAGGGACAGAGAAGCTAAATTCTTGTGAAGCCCCCCAACAGCGCAAGCAGATGTACTAATGGCCACCACATATGTGGAAGATCGCTAGGTAGACTCTAGTCTATGAACTCGACGTAATATTATAAAACTTCTTCATTCAACGGCTCCCCTATCCCAGTTTATGGCAGATTCTGTTTCAACGTCATAGATATTTGCTAACATCAGGGCCATCTCGACCGAATTATGCTCAGGGTGAAGCCCTTTCCCGCCCGCGCGAAACATCAAACTCCCTCGATAAACGGCCGAAAGCAAGGACTAGGTCAAAGAACTCGTTGCGTCGAGTTGTCGGTCTATGGGTTTGGAAGTGGATTATATATCTCTGCAGGTTATTGGCATAGGCCTGAATGATAATGACTTGGTCAACCTACAATCAGCAAGCGATAATTCTGCTCGTGTCCTCCTCGTGAGATCCAGGGCTTTTCGAGAATAAAACCGTGCAGTGTTCTCAAGGAGAGCTATAGACCTTACTTGAGCAAGTCATTCAATTATCTACCGATACTCTCTTTCTTGCAGGCATTCGGAAGATGGGACCAGTGACTCGAAGATATAATGGCTTGAGCGCAGAATCATTTCTCTTCAAGTCTCTAAAGAGCTACGAGAGACAGTCTTCTAGGCAAGCAACAAGAAACCTGGTGCGGTGGCCCGGGGGACCGAAAACATTGCTTTGGCAGCTGGCCGTAGATGATAGAGTGTAAAATGGGTGTGATAATTGTCAATATGCGCACTTGAGTATTCCTACAGAGAAGATACGCCCCAATATCCAATGATGAGGGCTCATAGTTCCCTGGGTATCAGAATGTTGTAAAAAGGAAATCCTGTGCCAATATTCGATATTCTAGCGCGACAATGTCGCTAATCATGGAGATTTACAGAGGCGAGGGTCAACCACTTGAAGATAGAGAAGCCTCGGAAGGAGACCCAACAGGTATAAGCACATGTATAGAATCATTCTCTCTTACTTTCTTATCAAAAGCGATATGGCTTCGTCTCCCGGCCCACGATCCCCTCTACGCCATCCTCAAAAGCTAATCCACCTCTCATGATACCAACCTTCACGTGTAGTAGCCTGAATCATGTCCAACTGCGCCTCAGCACTTATTGGCTGTCTGGCTCACCTGAAGGCGATGGGGCTTAGTAAATAAAACACTTAGTCCAGCCTTCACTTGTCCATGCTCTAAAGTCTCTAGCACCCCGTCGATTCGTATTCCTGTCCTCTTCTAGAAAAGCCAGAGCTTCCATAAGGTAAACAAACCTGAAACTCTAACTCAACGTGACAAATCCACCAATTCGACATCAACAATGCTATTTCTAGTACTAAGCTTTTAAGCTCCAAACATCGATCTGTCCAAGCTTCTGTTTCACTTGCAACTCCGCTCAGACCTTTCACCCGGATCTGAAGCACGAAACTCAATTCAAGTCGGGATATCGCAGCTTCAATAGTCTTGTACTCGTCCTGAAGCTCTACTGTGTTACTGTTTGCCATCTTGGGATTCGAGCACGTACCAGGATGAGGTCTGGAGATAGCTTCACTACTGAGTCAGGTCTAGTGGGGCATCTCAACCAAACACATCTGCTAAACACAAGACGCTGATAAAGCCCAGATCCTAGTGCTCATCAATCTACTTCTTGTAGGTCCTCATAAACTCGAGTATCTCCTTCTCCACCTGTCATCATAAAGCCACCGCAGATGCCAGCTCTCAGATCGGTCCGTCGAGGTTTTAGTTCAGGCCAAACATCTTCAGAGAAGTTTTGATCGCCGATCGCTATACAGCAGAGCTCCAATCTCCCCCAGACGAGGATCACCAGTATTTCACAGTGTAGTGCATGATCGTCCACCATATGTTTCAGGGTCCTCCAACTACGTCAAGTGACTGGTGACGCCAGAGCGCTAGATCTGCGAGCACTTCATGTCCATCTGTATTCCAGAGTGCAACGCTTTAAAGTCTCAGTAACATCGCGCAATCCAGGTCCCATCGTCAAGTCTGACCGCCTTCTCTGGCGTTTGTTTGCGCTTCTGGAGCCACAATTCAACAAAGTCAAGCGCCGTAACGGTTTTCCCCTGATCGTGACCCAGCCACAGTTCAACAGTACCGCATTCTCATGCAAGACACAGCGCAGCATCCTTCAAGTGGTCTAAGCATCAAGAGGAAATGAACGAGCGTCTCTTTTAGTGCTAGAGGCCCCCACGGAGCACGCAAGAGGTTCTTCGTGTTGAAGCCGCTACGACCGCTTGACGGCTGAGGAAAGTCTTGTCTGAGACACTGACGCTGTTTGATACAACTGTGTCTGTGACAGAGTTGAAAAGAACAAGCTTAGAGTTGTGAGAGAGATAGAGTGGAGGCGATTGGCAATTGAAGTTCATGAATGGAGATGAATTTATGAAGAGTCCACTTGGAATACGGTCAATTGAACAATTCAATTGGCTTACCAAACACGGTAAAGACATCACAAGACACTAAGAAACATACGAGACGAATCACACCACACATCCATGCCCGTCTCTCGCCTCATTGCTTTTCCCACGTGGGCCAACGTCTCATGAGAAGAAAACAAAGACATCATACAGTAGCATAGCAAACGGGCAAATACAACGTAAACCCCATAGAGCAAGACATTCTCGCATTTCAATATCCACAAGTAATTCAAGTCTCCATCCCCACTGTAATCCGAACTTCCCCTGACTGGTTCAGTTGGGTTAGTTTAAGGATTTTCTGACTGTGCTTGATGAGCATAGACCTTGACTCAAGAACGGTGAAATATAATTAGCGATGAACTAGTTGAATTGACAGGGCAGAATCGCATGTACATACATACAGTACAGTAAGTTTGCGAGTGAGTGACCCCCGATGGTTCAATCCTCCCGTGCCGTGTTCTTACTTTTTACTACTGGGGATTGGATTCAAGGGGCAGATCTCAATCAAAGCTGATTGCTGCGATGAACTAACAGGGGTAAACCGCCCAGGGGATACATCTGTAAGTACTCTGTATCACCAAGATATTCATTGTTCAGCCTTAGAGAACAGCATGAATTTTTTTTCAAGATAGTGAACCATAACTACATCATCGACTATGCCTTCTCTTCATCTTCTAGAAATTTAATTTCATCTCTGGTGACATCCCGAGATTACCAGTAAATCATAACGCTACGGCATATTAAATTGCCTTGACGTGCCTCACCGGATCGCTTCATTTCCACACTGCCGAATGCGGAAAGTACTTTTCTGTACTTTGGCCACCGCCATTTGTGAGCTCTAGTCCAAGTACTCCACAGTATCTCTCACTTACACCCTGTCTTGATCTGATGTTCCTCATCACCGCAACAACAGAAGCAAAAAGGCAAGAGGGGACATGATCAACACTCATGACGAGATATAGACGATAGAGATATTGATATAATGCATATAGTAGTCAAAATCTGGAATCGATGCCAAAGACAGCACCAACACAACACTTTGAGATCCGCAGACGGACAGAAAATAGTTCTAGAATCTTTCTCAATGCCCTATCGATGCTTAGCAGCCCTTCCCGATGTGTCGGTGGAAGGATGTTGTCGGTGGCTGTTAAGTTTAACCCCAGACACAGGAACCGGTGCCGAACTAAGGTAACCACTTCACTGCAATCAATATTCTCAGCCTCCAAGTACAAACATATCATAAGACATCAGAGAAAAAAAATATTATGGTAGTCGTAATATTGTTATTCATCAGAACAAAGCTAAAACTCCATTCGTGATATGTTTGGCCGTCCTTTGCGGTTGTTCGTTAACAATTTATCTGACAAAAATCAATCCAAAAGACCTGTCCAAGGTCGCGATGCTCGCAAAGCATGTTTGATATATCCCAAAACGCCCATTCTCAGTTCGAGTGGTGAGTTAATACAATACAACGCCGGTTTTTCTTGCCCAGCAGAATATGTCCACTAGAACGCCTGTTTCCTTTGCCCTAGGACCTTTTTGGTCGATACAGAAGATAGTAACAAAGGAGAAATATTAGAGGCGTCTAGCACCCGTATCTGTTTTGCCCAGTCATAATTCGTAAAAGTACAAGTCAGGTCCTTAAACCTTGACGCTTCGTCTTCTCGCGGCTGCTGCCAATCCTTGCCTTAAACGGCTACGAGTGCCATTAGGTGTCATTGGAGATCCGGGTTCAGACATAGGTGACATGGGAGACATTGGTGCTGAAGACATCCTCCTTTGAGCGAACTCATGATAGGTTGGCGCCTTTTGAAGAATGGGTTTGGGGGCCCTTTGCTCTTCGGAGTCTGTGCCAGGCTCTTCTCGAACCTGCTCCATGGGAGGAAGCGTGGGTGTGAAGAGGGAAAGGTTATCCTTGGATTGACTGGCGAAATGGGTGTTGAGCGAAGGTCGACTTCGCTTCTTGACCAAGCTTAGTGTACGCTTGAACATACCAGGGGACTTTGGTGTCTTAGGTCTCTCAGAAGACTCCTCCTTGACCTCGGGCTCAGCTTTGGCGAAGGGGTCAATGCTGAGAAAATCGGGTCGTTTCTTTTCGAGACGGGTCCCCATGCTGCTTGTTCGTGGAGGGTGCATGACTGATCCGGAAGAAGTAGTGCAGAAAGATATTCGTCGGTCGAGAACGGGAAGAGTAACTGGAAGGGTGGTGGTTCTGCGGAGACGGCTGGGAGGTCGAGATCCAGTCGACATTCTTGATGAAGGTCGAGAAGAAGCTTCGCTGATGATGCTGGGAGAGACTGATCGTCGAGGGAGATCAATCACTGAGGGCTTTCCAGAGAAGACAACAGAAACGACCTTGGCGGTATCCTCATGACTTCCTCTTCGAGTTAACTGGGATTCATCGCTACCAGAGTC
Organism: Fusarium algeriense; assembly: GCA_002982035.1. Classification (NCBI taxonomy): domain Eukaryota; kingdom Fungi; phylum Ascomycota; class Sordariomycetes; order Hypocreales; family Nectriaceae; genus Fusarium; species Fusarium algeriense. Next base: position 12,782 of record PVPY01000037.1, read on the forward strand.
GAATTCGAAATCGGAAAAGTCATCGGCAGAAGAAGAAGCATCTTCCTCCGAAGAAAGGTAGACATCATGGGGAGTAGAGAAAGGAGCTTGACCCTCGGGGGTAAGCTTGTGTGTCAAGAGACCATCTAAGCATCTTGAAGCTCGGAGGGAGCTCTTGGCTGGCAGTGCAGGAGCTGCAGAAAGTTGTCGTTGTGAAGGAATCATTGTTGTTGTAGGTGTGCTTTCGGGTGAGGAGTCAGTATCGGCGGAAGGAGAATAAATAGGAGGCTCGACGGATAAAGACTGTATTTGAGATCGAGGCTGTGATTGTGACTGGACCCGTTGGGCGAGAGAAGTATCAAGTTTTGGTGCATCAAGCTCCCTTTGTGGTTGTTGCGTCACTGCTAGAGACATTGTCGATATATGTTATAATTATTGAATTCCCCCTAGCAGGCCCTTTGTCAAGAGGGCGGGGTATAGAGTAAAGGGAGCGAAAGCAAAGTCGTGAACAATGTCGTCAGGTCTTTCGGAGTCAGGTAGTGTTCGACGACAGTCTTGAGAGTGGCCGGTAGCGAAAGTGAGACAATGGATCCAAGACAGAACAAGACAAAACCAGACAAAAGAGACGAAAACAGAAAGAATGTCTTTGTCTTGTAATGGTATATTGGAGGGGTTCCTTGGAAATCGATAGTTGAGTTGATGGTTATTACAGAGGGAGAATAGTTCTTAGAGGTTGGGGGAGCAGCATCCATTAATATGAAGACGAGTGAGTCCCTGCTGAGAGACTCTTGCTTGTCTTGTCAAGCCAAATGGGCAGCAGCACAAGGTTCAGCCCAAGCCAAGGTCCCAGGTCCCTTCCTGATCCACTTGAGCCACATTCTGGTACGAGAATTACCGTGTGAAAGGGATAGTTTTGTCACACTGTATACTTGGCGAGGCAGGGGCGCTTATGGCGGCAGGGGTATGGGGGGCATAGCGCAGGGCATGGCAGGGCATAGCGCAGGGTCCCCATCAAAAGGATGGATTATTTTCCATGGGCCAACTCAGAATTAGGTCCGCCCAGAAAAGTCGTTGAAAAAGAGGCGATAGAATTTGTGAGTAGCCTCAGCCTGGCTATAGAGTTGACAAATATCGATAGTCTTTAATTCAGTAGACCTTAATGACCACGAGGTTCTACCACTCATAGAGACACACAAAAGCCTCTGTAACCTCCACCACGAGTCTCAAGATTGAGCCCTGGGCCACCTGGGCCTTGGCGCTGACCTCTGACCTCTGTCTTGAATTGAGTCTTGTGCCGTCTACGAGCCGTTTCACATCCCCCACGCTACACCAAAAGGATGAGTAGCAATTGTGATATCGATGTATTAAACGCCAGGACTATTGAGAGATCTGTTCGCTCGCTACGAATCGTTATCAGAGACGTCGGCAGCTTCAGATCCCGATTAGCATATTTAAAATCTCTTGCGTTTGCTGTATGAACATGATCTACCGGATGACAAACTCCGAATGTTAGAGATTTCGATATTGACGTAAATATATTCAAGTACAAACATTTCATGTTTCCAGTATGCAGTTACTGCGTTGATGTGTTTTGCATATGATCTTCACCAACCTCGTGGGTTTCCTCGTGGTCTTTACCTCTGACTGGTTTATCAAGATGGCGTCGTCACCAGACAACGTGGGACGTGAATAACCAGCCTCTTTGAGTTCGTCATCTTGTATCACAATCACTCACATAAACCATACTGACTAACTTCGACTCGAGTCACTGTATGTCGAGCTTCTACAATGAACCATAGCCTTCTTACTTCATATTTTATCCCTGCTGCGAGGCTTGCAGTTCTAGTCAAAAACGGACTGGCAAACGTGCATCTGCAACCAAATGCATGATTGGGCATCTTTTGGTCGCTGCAGATGCTACTGTAGGCGAGGCACAAAATGATTGATAAAAAATTCCGAAATTTCCTCGACACCGCTTTCTTTCAACAGAGTCAGAGTCATTCATGACCTGCACAGGTAAAAACCTTGAACACATTCCCTGTCGAGGCTCTGACTGCAACTCTGTGCCACAAGAGACTCAAATCTTGGGCGAAAAAGATGCCCTGGACTATCAAGAGATGACAGTCCAGGGCCCTTGATGAATTTGTATCGGATTTGTTGCCGCCCGTATTTTAGAGACTGGCTGCATTTGGGTCGCCAGGTTACGGTGGATGGTGATGATAACTGATGAAAAATCCGTGGTGTTGTTCAGCTGGTCCTGTCTCTGCGACCTCGTTTTTGCGCTTCACCAGCTCAGCGTCAAACCACATCCGAAAGCTCCACACCCTCAGAAGAATACATCTTGAGACAACTCACTTACAACTCACACAAAGTATCAGACAGTGTACTTAACATGTTGGTCTTGATCTGGTCGATCTTGAATAATCACGCTTGATGGGTCTCTACCGCGCCAGCCTGCTCAAGGCATCGTCTAGTGTGATCTCAACCCATTCATGGCATGGCTGTATCCATTAGACTGCATTAGAAGACATGATGCTGCATACCAAGACGAGGCGATGTTTTTGAGGGTATCCGTCCCTATCCTGCCAACTCACCAAGCGGAGACGATGCAACAACATGCAACAGTACAGTGTAGTGTAGTGTAGTGTAGTGTTAACGCAGGCACTGAGAATGTGAGGCATGGACTACCAAAATGTATTTCCTGAGTGGCACACTGTTTGTCGTGCCGCGCATTAGTTGTGATGCAGGAACTGGACAACACACGATCAAGATTGGCAACCTTGTTCCTTCATGAAGCGCCCGCCCATTCTCCAACTCACAACGAGTCTCTTGCTCCAACTGGTCCCGGCTGACATCGGTGATCCGCCATGGTATCGTACCAGGAGGACGCATTCTGACCAATCATATCATACATTTCCGAATACTTCCATACACCTACTTTGATCGCATTTTTGTATCGCCAGACCGACATTTGCGTCGGTTTCGTGAGCGAGATACGATGAACCACTACCGTTTTTTTTTTTTTTCTCCGGCAGAAGAAAAGTCTTTGAATCAAAGATCAATGCGTGGTCACTTTGTTCTCGGACATATTCTCATTAAACCTATCCCTGCCGGTTAAAGTCTCAACTCGCATGACAATGTGCTCATCTTTCTTAAACCTCATTTGAAGATATTCACATTATCAACCTTAAAATCCCTTGTTCATCCCTTGACATGGGAATCTATAAGATACAGCCGTCATTGTATTCCCTTTGCGCTTCGCCCTTTGTAGCTTTCAGCCGTTAGGTCTCGAACCCCTCGATTTGAAAAACCCCTTGCCATTTGAGTCTCAGGTTAGTCGGCAAAGCGCCAAGAAATCAAGGGTCTAGTCCAAGGGTCCAAATACTCAACGCTGATACGCTGGAATTGTTGTCGCAGGTTGGTCTGATGCTAGATGATGATGGACACGGAGAATCTTGTTCCAGTATCAAATTCTGCACCTGAGCATTTGGCCATGTCGATTTGATAAGGCTAAATGACATTCTAGCCCGTGAGGATGAACACAGTGAATGATATTCTGAGCTACATTGACGGAATCGTACTGGTACGGCCGAAAGCGATATGTAAAACAGTGACATTTCCGTCCGAGATGAGGTCAATTTGCTCCGCTCTTGATAGCCTCATATACATTGTATGAGCGCGGTCTTGAGCCGTCATGGCTCAAGACCGCGGCATTTTGGTTCTATAGAGAACGACTATCTTTGCTGACCACGGATGTTGGCTGTTGTCACTGGAAGCGTCCATTCTCGGTCGAGGCGTCTTAGTTGGAATGCATTGTTGAAAGAATCTAAAACCAGACCAATCGAGAGTCACTTTGTCTTTGATCAATTCCACGGTTCATAATATTCTTTGTTATTGACCATGATCTACCCGTGAACCCTTTTTTCATTGTTGAAGATTTTCGTTATGAACATGGATTGGCTCACTGAATGACGCCATGGCTTTGGACCTGCAGAAGCGAAGAGAGCTTTCCCCAGGTCCACAGGTTAAAGCGCCACAAACTACTCGCCACAGATTTTTCTGTAACGTCACAGTGGGGTATCACCAGCCACTTCTCCCACAGATCTGGCTAACTTGGATAAGGTTAGTGTCATCTAGCTACCCGTCCAGAGTCTAAATTTGGGTCTGCTCTAAGCCGTCAGCCGTCCTTTTTTAGATCTGAAGTGTGAACTTAATGTGTCTGTCTAGACTTTTGGGTGTGAACTCTAGAGTGTGAAGGAAAAAATACTGTGAGTACAAGTCGGCACAGCCGTGAAAAGGATGCAACTATGGATCTCATGATGATAGTCTCCGCTCCCTCGAGGAGCTGACAAGCAACCGATCAACACACGTTACTATTTAAAACTTGAATGTGATGGCTGGCTGAGTTGCCGTACTGCTTCCCCCTTGAGAGTCCACGTACTCGGTTCCGGCAAACAGTATCAATAGACGAGTGATCTACAATGAATAATCGAAACAACTTTCATCCACGTTCCAGCCTTGTCCGGGCCGAAGGCATGAATACCTATGAAACTAGATGTACCGAATAAATTCCTCCCTCCGCAACACTAATGAAATACTAAGTGTTTCTGTCCATCCCTTACCACGACCCAACTATTACGCTCTATCGGCAACATGTCTCACATTCACCCACACTATAAATCTGTTTCTCGGACAGTTTCACCCTTGCCTCGTGGATTCTTGGAGGTCGTTTCATGGGCTGGGCCCCACGTCGATAGCATCCCTCACATATTGTTTTCTTTTTTTACCCCACAATCTCGGTGCAGAAGCAATACTCTCTGGAGAAGAAACATTCTACTGTGTAGGTACGGAAGGATGACGCATTGACTGACACGCATCTTGTAGAGGATTTGCGGGATGTTGACGCTTCCGAGTATTTTTACTGCGCCCGCTGGGCCGTTGGAGGACGGAGACCCGGATGACGACCGCCAAGAATCGGAGCTCTCTATCCGTCAAATACATGCAAGGGTCGGTGCAATATCATCATTTCAATGGCGTATACCTGCAACGGATACAAGAGGGCCTAGAGGGTTTAGAACACATCATGAGGTGTAAAGGTTATTTCGATTCTCATGAGGGTAGGACAGAAAAGCTTAAATATCTCAAATTTTGACTTAAGGCACTGGAGCTAACTCGAGCTATTATCATCCGGCTATATTTACAACGGAAACAGATAGTCAAGATATCAAATGATGCCTACACATCTTAAAAGAACTACCTACGTAGCAGCTGGTTTCAACAGCAGCCATATATACAGGTTGATATACCGCGCACAGGGGGAAAAAGCATCAAACTCCACATTATCAGTCATAAATAGATCACACACCTGCTGCCCTAAACCTTAAGATCTAGCTGAACAAGTAAGTGGCCTCAATCCATAGTAAGCATCAAAAAGATATTTTGCCCTCACCTGGCGGGTCAAATTCTCTCAATCGTCAGCCTCTCAGCACGATCATCAAAGCTTCTGTTATTGGAAGACTTAGCATGATTACCACGTGATTCCCTTGTCCCGGGCCTCCTCCTGTTCTGCTGTCAGGATTTGGTAGCATGTATAATCCATTAATTTCTCACACCATCTACATCCTTTAAGCCGTGCTCTAAGTCAAGAGAGCTCACGGATTGGATATTGAATGCGATCAGAACTTAGGTATTGAGTTAAAAGCAGTCATACTCTTTGCCTCTTGTTAAGTTTGTGGAAATCCTATCAATATTTCTGTCAGCTAGGCAACGCATGAAAAACAACAGCTTCTTTTTTTGTACACTTTAAGGAAGCACAAATACTTCGCCTGTAACCAATATGCATTCTCAATCGATATACCCAAAAATATATGCTTTTTCTACAAGGCAGCTTACCTTAATTTTCTTCCATTTTCTACCCTCTTGTCGTGTAGATTAAGCTCGCGAACTTTTGCAAAGTTTGTCAATCAGGACACGCGCCATTTCGAGACGAGTATATATAGCAGCCTCTTATCCTTTGCAAAATTCACAAATCCAACTTTCACATCACCATTTTCCCCATTAATTGCTTGAGGCTACTCAACGAATATGCGTCCACTTCCTCCGCCTCCCTGGATGCCCCGCTATGCGGGTCGAGTACCCAGCATCATCACCAGTATCCGAAATCACCCTCAGGGAGTGAGACCGACTCTTGAAAGCATCCCACAGATCAATGTTGCCATGGTTGGAGGAGAGCCCCTTTCGTCCCTCATTCGCGACATGCAACGAACCGATTTCAAGCGCTGGGGATTTGTCATTTTACCGCACTGTGTATACGGAGGATTCCCAATCTCAGTGGGAAAATTACATCGAGTTTTTAAAAGCAGCTGTTGAGGACAAACTTAAGTTCAAGGAACTTTTCACACTGCTCGAGCCACATCTTGAGTGGACTATCATCGAAGATCGCAAAACACTTGAGAATGCATCGAAGCAGCAAGCGCGCGAAAAATTCACCCAGTGGGCTTCTGACCGATCTGTTGAACGAGATGGTCCCGGGACAGAGAGTGCGTTTGGATCAGGTCACTCTAGGTACCGATACTGCATCTATGTCGACCAGAAGTGTCTTGATACCTTTGATCAATACAAGGCTTGGGTTGAATCAGGTGCCGAAGGCGACTTGAAGGATGTTGTTTGCGTCATACTTGACAAGGACTGTAAGCCGAATGGACAAGGTAGACGCGGATTTACTTCTATCGAAGGCTGCAGCAAGCAGTACACGGGCTGGATGTACACCATCGTAGAATGCATTCCCAACATCTACAACAGTTTGTTTCAAGAGCCTCTAAAAGAACATGCGTACGCCAGGCCGCCTGTTATTTTCCTGGGCGATGGCATAATGCCTGTTGACTAAAGGTAGAGGCTCAGTCTAGCAGCATAAGGGGAGATGTAAGTTACTACTCAGGTCTTGAAATTAAAGTAATCTGCTAATATCATAATTTATTTTAACCTCTTTTTTGTTAATGTTATTGAGGTACTGTGGCACTCGAAACCGGCAGTCTTCGGAATTGAGGCGGGTCTACTACTTGCGCTCTTTAGTAAACTAAATAAAAAACTGAGAATAATATCCTTCTCGCTATGAAGTAAAAGTACCTGTAATAATTAGCTGTTTTCTTGTTTTTGAATGAAAATGATTGAGTTGATTTAGTAAAACTCTTAGTCTTTAATGAGAACTTCCTTAGCCCGGATGGCTTGTATAGGTAGTTCTCTAAAGCAAGTAAAGATTATTCTAAGTTTAGGTAAAACTTAGGCGAAGGATAGTCGAAGATCCTCAGTTCTGTTTATTTTATATGATATGTTCAGATTCTGCAGATATCCGGAAACTGGGGATCACCTTGAACACAAGATCATCCTCTCTTCTCAGCAGAGAGTTACTTGCTAATCAGGTCACTGTCCTGCTATATAGAAGATGCTATACGACAACAGGTTGTTTGGGAGACCCGTTTCATTTTCATCCTTCCTGGGCTGCAGATTTTCGATAAAGCAAACTGATACTGTGAGTACCCTCCGACACTGCTAACTCAGAGTCCAGGCAAACGTGTAAGATATTTGTGCAACCTTGAGACTGTAAATGTTAGTCGAACAAGCCAATAAAACTCTTTTCTCAAGAATTCTAAGGTATGTAGAATGAGACCTCCGGTTACATGATGCGAATTGCTACATGTCCTCTTCTCTGGTCATCTCTCTTCCATCTTCGCCGATGGAGGCGCTCTAATCCTCGTTATAAAAGTCGTCAGCGCAGATGCTACCCATACGACTTACGTTCTGAACTGCCCCTACGTCGACTCCGAAAGCGAAGAGGTCCAACTACCGCCGAAACTTATAACAACACTGCCTTTGATCCCTGGATTAGCAAGAATCTTCCCACCAGGCAGTATAGGCCTCTGGGAAACTCAAGGCAAGTTAACTTTAACACTTCAGCAACGACACCAATAATAGAGCAAAATCCTATTCGAACTCACTCCTATTCTATGCGTAAGAACACTTTGCTTCTTGAGGACATTTCATATTGAAAAATGCCTCGTCTTCTGACAATATCCTGTCTCTTGAGAAAACCTTGTCTCTTAAGAACAAATCATCTTTGAGAATACCTTATCTGCTGACAACACCTTACCTTCTCAGAACACCTTATACGTTGAGAATACACTGTATCTTGAGAATACGGCAGTCTATAGGGCCACTCTTATTTACAATGTCTAAGAGAGATATTTCCAGTCAGCGCATTGGGTAAAAAAAAATCACAGTTCGCTTTTGCGCTGCAGCCATAAGCAAATATCCTGATTCAAAGCCTTTCGATTATATATAGTAAAGTATATCATTAAGACCTCCATATTACAATTGGACTAGGAGTTATTCACACCAAATTGAAGTATAAAAAAACCACTATGTTTATTATCAGAGTTCAAAAAAGGCGTATTTTTATCATTTCCAGCATGGCCACAAGTGAAGGACAGATAGAGTTTTGGGTGCGGATTGTAAATACCCAGTCGTCCTGACTCTTTCTACGATTCTATCATCACCCAGTAGTAGCATTGCCCAAACACGATGAACCGCCTCTTTCAATTCGGTTTAGCTGCAATAGCGACATGGTTATTTCCAATCACATCTGGCCAACAGTTAGGTTGACAGTATCCCTACGAGTCCATGACTCTAAGTGACAGCTGCCTGCGCATGTTGAACACAGCCGTCCCAGAATGCTCGCCCGGACTGTTTTCCCACAAACCTGATGGTCCGTAAGTGACCCTTTTCGACATAAGGGCGTTCTCTACGGCTAGCACATTACTTAGCAACGTACATGGTTGATTTACTAGTCCTTTCATTCGGTGTGTATTGCTACCGAGGCAGGTAAGTCTTACTAGTTACCCTGCGCTTCTTTGTGCTGTCACCAAGAATCAAGAGGGTTACTGGGAAATTGTGTGATCTTCAACTCGCAGAATGGCGCATCCATCGCGAATCGGATAAGCCACTCGAGTGCGAAGACTGTATGCTTGGGCCATTGAAGATACAGTTGCAGGCAGGTTTGAGTTATAACGATGAAGATGCATCCGATTTCCAAGAGATGACATCGAGTTGCAACGCTACCGGCTACGAGTACTCAAAACCCGTTCGATATGCGACAACACGTCGAGTGAGTCTTGGGCAACAATGGTGAAGACTGGTTCGGTAACACCTACACCTTGATATTGTGTCTAAAAGACACTACGATTATCTTGAAATGTCTTGGGAGAATTTTATGTGTACCTCAAATAGACAGCAATTAGTCCCTAGGGCACCTCAGCTATCAGCCCGACAGGGATATGGCCACATCACCATGCATAATAACGTCATAAATCTGCATGCAGGTTATGAAACTTGAGTATGAAAGAACGATTGACGTATCCGGTAACATGTAAATTGACTAAATTGTCACAAAATCTTGCTTCTATCCTTGGATCTTCATAGTATGTGCTGTAAGTGATGCAACCGCAAAAGACGAGTACTTTGCACAGTATTCCTCAACTCCCGAGTTGACTTCTATCTACAACGTGGAATGATGCAAAGTCTCTTTGAGCAGGGACGTGGCGATGTGATATTTCTGAAAGCATTCACTTCAAGACACAAATATGATATTTAAGGCATTCAACCTTAATTCTGGAATGGATTGCTGTCGATCACAAAACCCTAAGGCCAACGCTGAATGAAACACACCGATTATCACTGGAATGTCAAACACTCTTTGCAAAAGTCTATTCTTCTAGATCTACAGAAACAGAGATCTTTCAGTCAACCTAGGGCTGCCTCAATCTACCAGCGATTACAAGCAAACTTCTCCGTTACAACTGCTAGGGTATTTTGCATAACAACCAATCCCAAGAATAAATCAATCTTAACCCCCCTTCATCCGCCATAACCTCATAATGCTCCATCACTTCAATCCTCTGTCAAACGCTCCGGTGACAAAGGAAACATTATTAATGAAAAAGTTCCCACAACAGACCTATAGGGTCTGCCGAGACTGATCGCGACCTGTTGAAAGGTACTCCGTTACCATAGTTCTCGACTGCGTCGAGGAGATCCTCCACTGCTTTGAGGTCGCCATGGATCAGAGCTCCCATTAAACGCACCATCGTGACCCCCTTGGCCAGGCACAGCCAAAAACACACCAGCACCATTACCAACCATGACGCTACGTCGAGCATCTCCTCGATCCCACCCAGACCCCGTGACATCGGCCGCCAGCCCGTAGCTGCTAACTGGCCGGCGAGACGGTGCCGCCGCCGATCTGATCATCGGATCAACCGATACAAAATTCCATTTTCCAAACTCGTCGCTCTTAGTAAAAACTTCGAGTGTGTGCGTAGGAGCTGCCGACGAAGGATTGCGAGGAGCGAATGGATTATTAGAGCTAAAGCGTTTGCTGGGTGGTTGAATATTCGACATGGGCCGCCTAGGCACAGGAAGATTTGCCGATATAGGTGATAAGTTTGAGGATTGGAAACCAAACCCTGGAGTTGATTTGGTCGATGAATTAGAGCCAGAGCGTACATGCCCTCCAGCGAATGCAGCATTAGGAGGTGGAAGTCCCTGTAATTGATCGGGGAAGCTTTCATCGTGAACGTAGAGTCGCCTGAGCTTGGGAAATCCGCCACCAAGAATGGAACTTGCAAGATATGAATAATAGCCTATCGTCACACTGGAGAAAGCACCGGTAGAAGATGAAGAAATTTCAAACCGCAATGTTTCGAGTGTTCTTGATGCTAGTGGGCGGGAATTAGCCGAGCTGGGGAATTGTTCAGAAACATTGGTCTGAATGGCAAACGTCTTGAGAGATGAGGCCATTGTGAAGATTTCTTGTAAGCTTGCAGGATGGACGCCCGTATCTTTAAGTGTTAGGACTGTCAAAGCCTGCTGTGTCTCTTGCCATGCCAGATACTCGATGAGACCTTTCAATGTTACTCCAGGTGTATCCTTGAGCACCAGTTCCTTCATAGGCGGCAGTGTGGGCATCCCGTCTGATGACGAGAGGACCTCATCTGAAAGACCCGGCGTGTTTGACACCTTGAGTGCTTGTAAATTGGTGAGACTACCCAGAACAGCCCGAAGTGTCATGGGATCGATCGCGATGTCGTTCAATTCCAGCACCTCAATATTCGGCCACACTTGACCCGAAGCGAGCATAGCCAGACTTCGCTCAGAGCCTCCCATATAGGTCATCTTTCGAAGATTAGGACATCGAGCTTGAACTTCGAGGCGGAGGGTCGCGTAATGAGGATCATCACAAAACATGCCCTCGGGTAAGTCGACGTATCGTAGGTTTGGAAGAACGGCGATGGTTTGCGCAAGCTCAACTTGAGAGGATTCGCGTAACATATATGGAAGCTTCAAATACTGCACAGACTTTCCTATACGTGTAGGATCATCTCGGACAGTACGTCGAAGGAGACGGAGTCGAGCTTGGGCAGGATCCTCAGGAACACCATTGCGATCGAAGCGGGAAGTCTTTTTACGTTTTTCGGCCAGCCATTCTTCTAAGCGGCAGTAGTGAACTGGATCGATACGAACGCTGTGATATCTTGAAAAAAAATTAGCTGTTGAGAATCATTGAACCACCATGACACGACTTACAAGATCTTGACCGCGCTGGGCCGCCATGCGCGACAGACTTGAACACAATGAGCTAAATCACGAAGGTCGCATAGCATGCAAACGCTATCGCTCATGCTTGCGCTACCCTCACAAGTATCATAAGTCTCGTCAAGGGCATGTGGGCAAACAAAAGCAAAGATACGCTCTAGGACCTTTGATGGAAGATGATCAAGCAGATATGCTGAGTGTCGAGTTGGAGGATATAACGGTGGGCGTCCAGCACCAGGAGGACGGAACTCGATAGGAACGATAAAGTCTGAGCTCTGGCCGCCACTACTGGCCTTGTCCTTCTTGTTCCGACGTCGGAAGGGGTTTCGCATCTTGGCGTGTGGTTGTCCAGCTGTAGGGACAGATCGCGAGTGGATAGAGACAGGGAAGATTTGAAGAGCTCGTATAAAAAGAAAAGAGAGAAAGTGGTGATAAAGAAGAGAGAGAAAAAAAAAAAAGAGAGGAAGAAAGAGGAATACACAACAGAAATAGAGGAAGAAGAGCGTCTCAGACCCTTCAAGAGGTTGAACTTAATGGGTATCAGCGAGAGGCGAAAGGAAGAGGAGAACGTGAACGAGGGGAGGGGACTTTATTGAGCTGATCCCCAACTCCAATTGAATTCTGGGGAACTGAATAATTGCAGGGGGCACGAGCAGGGTACCTGCCTTTTCGGATGTGGATGGAAGCACGTGCCAATTAATGAGAGTTTATATCCGAGAGTCAAGACGGGAAAGAACAAAGACCAAACGACGGTAGCTACCTAACCAAACGGCAAGAATTAAATATTCTTAATATGCATCTTTTTTCAAGGCTGATGTTTCAGGGGATAAACGCTCTATCCAAACGGCCTGCAGCCTTACCCCGCCAGCCCGCATTCCTCAGCAATTTCAGAGGCTGACACCTTGAGTGGCGTCTTCCTCTAAGCGCGTGGCCTTTGCGCTTTGATGCTGGAACTGATCAACACCTCCTTGTTCACTGGCAGATCATCGATCAGCAGGGGGAGCGAGAGAAACAGAAACAGCATAAAAGTCTTGGCTCCCAGGAATGGAATAAACAGGCTTCGTCAATATCAAACTTGTCCTGCGTTCACAGGCCGGCAAACATTACATTGCAACGCATTGGATGGCTTAAAGTTTGCCCCCTTTTGATATGATATGCAGTCAGCGAAAAAGGGGTTGGATCTACAAATGCCACGGGCGTAAGCGCCTCCGTTCCTAGGTGAGAAACCAAATGAGGACAGGATCCTTCAGTCCGAATTAAATACCTGACTGCGTTGTCTTGTGTTGCGTGTCTCTTTTCTCTGTGATAGTTGTAGGATTTCTCGCATACGCGACCAATGGTTTCCTTTTATAGCTAACATGGGTTCACTACCCATGTCTTTTAACTTGGCAAACCAACGCATTTCGTTATCGGCAGTCATGAATTAAATTGGATCAATGTTTGTTCGTGTTTGCTTTTGTATTGAGTTGGTTTAATTTGGACCCTGAGCATGACGTCAACTGGCCTCGTTTCATCTGTCTGTTGGAGTGTTGAAGAATTGACAGGTCTTGGCTATTGACCGACAAACTCCAGAAGATCGAATAAACACATTCACAGTCAATTAGCGTTCGAGCCTTTCACCTAATTTCAAATCAAATCAAATCAAAGTTTGAGAAAGGCAACTAGTCTGAAACTCTGTGATTTCTGCCCAAGATCGCCAAATAAGCTCCCGGCTGTTTTGGATACCTCCGCTCGGGGACCGTGTTGGGGAGTCATGGGCAAGGCATTCATTCATATTACAGGCTACAATCTCATGCAAAGTTTCTTAACGTGTTTCCAAAACTCTATCATGAATTCAATTCATTGCTCGCTCTCTCAGCTATGCGCCGCCTTTTACAATTCACCTGCTGGCCTCTGACAACTCGGTTGTTCTCACGATCTATATAAGCCAAGCATCTTCACGCTTGTACAAACCTCTCAACCCCAAAACGTCAGAGATCAGACTTCTGAAAATGCCGTCGAACCTCTCTTCTGAGTTCGAACTCGTCACCGTATCTCTCGACGATAGACCCAAGTATGCAGCACTGTCCTATCTCTGGGGCGACCCCAAAAACTACGGCGAGGTCACCATCAAAGGAAACACCGTTAGAATCCCAGACAACTTAGCTTCAGCCTTTCTCTGCGTCTTAAGCGATGACTCTTTTCGATTACAGCCACATGTTAGATACCTTTGGGCTGATGATCTGTATTTATCAGAATGACCTTGATGAAAGATCCAAACAAGTTCAACTCATGTGTCGTGTCTTCCAAGATGCCCAAGTTACTTTTGCCTGGGTTGGCCCTAAAGATTATTCACTTGCTTTCGACAACATTAAGACACTGACGAATGAGATATGTGAAAACATACCTGAGAAAAACGCTCCATACAAGACGAACTTTGACCTCGAATGGCTGCGTCGCCATTCCGAGTTTTGTATCGACAGAGGACCTGACCTACCAAACAACCACTTGAATGATCCATGGTCTGCTGTGGCCGACTTCTTACAACATCAGTGTTGGCAAAGAGTCTGGATATTTCAATAAGTCGTTCTCACAAATGAACTTGTTTTCACCAGTCCAGGACAAGCCAATCTTGCCTGGTCCATGGTTCGCGATACCCCCCCAAAGCAACGTTTCAGTAGCCAGAGACAAGCCCGATTTTCTCCCCGATACAGCATAGAACCTTCTCAGCAACCCTATCGTAGGGGAAGCTCTCGTAGGTACTGCTTACGCAAGCACGCACCAAGATACCAGATCCAGATGGCTTCAAAGGGTGGGCAGTGTCAACTTTTGCAGCTAACTTGCACGCTACCGATGATCAAGATTATATTACGGGTCTTCTTGGAGTTTCTGGGATACCGATTACTCCTGGCTACAGTCCTGAAAACACGACCTCGCAAGTCTATACCAAGTATATTTGAGGCTGGCTGAAAGCTGCACGCACCCAGCAAACTACACATTTCCACAGTCCCCTTGCATTTTTGTCACTTGCAGGCACTGGGAAATATCGCCGGTCTGCACTGCCAAGTTGGGTTCCCAACTACATCAAGAAGAAGGGTGCTTCTACGCCCTGGTGTTATAGGGCCAGCAACTTTCGTTCAGTCGATGATGGCGCCCCGACTTTACTTGCAGCTGATCATGAAAACTACCCTTATGTTGTCGAAGAGATACAAAATCTCTTCAGTTGGGGTATAGACTTGGGATCCGCCAGTTTGGTCACAAATCAACATGGTAATTCTGATCCTGAGATCTTGACATCGTTCATGTGCTTCGCCAACTCTTTCACCTCGCGCAATTCACAATACGTAACAGAAATCCCGGCAGCCCAGGCGATTATCAGGCTGATATGCTTGAACTCATCTGAAAATGTCTCCCAAGATCTTGTCGATAACGCTATGAATCTGGTTATGTTGATTACCTATTTCAATATGTCCGAGTCTCAAACTGTCACAAAAACCTGGGCTCAAATGGGAATGATGACATTCTCAAAATGGCCTTTTCCCCATCAGATATAGCTCAATTCGGAGTCAATTTAGACGTTCTTGAGGACCTCAGCTCATGGGATCTCGAAAGACGAAGAGAAGCCGTCTCACAAATCATGCCAGTACTATGTAACTACAGATTCTTCGAGACAAATCTGGGCTACTTGGGCGCGGCTGATTTTGACATTCTTAAAGGAGATAGGCTCTGCATTAAAGACCCAGTAGTCTTGCGGCCAAATGCAACGGATTGCTACACATTCGTAGGGTCAGCATTTGTGGTGGTAATAAACTAAACATTAAGCTTATTTACTATCAACGTGTTGATGTCTTACGAACCTCTGAGTACGTTTGCAACTCAGTCTAAGCTAACAGCTTGCCTGGACCTTTTCGGATGGAACGTATAACAATCTACCAATAATTTGTCAAGATGAGTATTGAATGCCAGCTTCGTCTTGGTAGCAGAAACCACGAACGTCATACAGGCTTGAACTTTCACCACGTGACACTAGAACAATCAAGTGTGTGATCCATCAATTGGCTCATTCTCTCTCAGACTCAACAACTGAGAGAATGAATAATTCTATCATACATAGCTGAGAAATTGATTACAAGGGTTCTAGATAGATCGTCGTAGCCTGGGGCCGCTCCAAGGCGGCCGAGACTTGTGTCCCAATAACCATGCCCGTCCTTTCAAAAATGCCCCATGTTCGCCCAGTAAACTCAAAACCGCGAGAAGCGTCGTCAACACCCTCCATCATTATCGCTGCCCACATAAAGACTATTATTCATAGCAGATCTCAGCTTTGAAACCAACCGAGCCGCCCATTTTTCGGAAAAAGCGAAGTCTCCAAAGTGTTTTATATACGTATTGAAGTCGCAGAGATCAATCCAGATCCAACTCCAACGCGAGAATAGCTCAAATGCTCGCGTAGCATTATGCAGTCGTTACCAAGGTAGGGTTATATCAATATAGGCAAATGTACTCATTCGAATACCCTTGTACCGATTCGACATAGTCTTAGCCAGACAATTAGGCCTTGCGGGATCGGACGGAGCCGTTGGTCTTGGAGCCGGTAGCGGTGGCACCGTTGGACTTCTTGGCGGGAGTAGTCTGGACCAGGTGAGGGTCGGGAAGAGGAGCCTGAGACATGCGTCGAAGGCTCTGTCGGCCAGTAGGAGCCTTGCCTTGCTTCTTGTAGGTAGCGAAGTAGAACGAGATAAAGAGGACAAGGTAAGAGCTGATGGTGATGATACCAGAGAAAGCGGCGAACTCCTCGCCAGAGCACTTTCCTGCATTGGGCATCCAGGGGAAGTAGGTCGAGGTGAAGTAGGTGTAAGAAGCGAAGTAGATGAAGCCGAGATCAATGACGAACTGGATGATCTGGAGACGGGTAACCCACTCCTTCCACCAGACACGGACACCACGAGCGCTCTGGAAGTAGTACCAGTACATAACGACATGAACGAGAAGGTTCAGGACGATGGGGACCCAAGAGACGGAGGTGGAGCCGACGAGCTGAGTGTAGCAGAGGAAAGCGGTGGCGCCATGGTGGTAGCAGTGAAGGAAGGCTAGCAAATGTTAGATTGCAATGATTATATGGGGCGTAAAACATACTCAGAGGTTTCTTCTTGAGGAACAGGAAGACAGTGTCAAGGAGCTCGAGGTACTTGGTGAGGTAGTTAAGCTGGTGCAATTGTTAGTTAGGAGCGTATGTCAAGAATCTGTTAAAAGCTCACGTAGTACAGTACGACAAGGGGCTGAGTCCAGCCACCCTCGGAATGGCAAATAGCATGGAAGATACCGCCACGGACAACGGTGGGAAGAAGCTGCTCAATGAAGAGAGCCAGGAGAGCACCGCTGATCAGAGTCAGGTAGAGGTTGTGAATGAGGAAGAGACCCTTGAGCTTGAAAGGCTCGCGGTTGCGCATCCATTCGCGACCACCGAAAATAATGGCGTAGTAGATAACGATAAAGATCGATGTCGACTTGAGAGTGGACATGGGTGTCTCGAAAGGCACAAACTTGAAGTCATTGGCGGAATAGCCAACAACAGCAGTGAAAGCCTTGTCAAAGATGGGCCACAGGTGAACGCCAAAAGGCCGGTCGATGGTTGGCAGCGGAAGCTGCTCGTAAAAAGTAGCGGGAGATGCAGACATGATGGACGAATTGCACGTTGAAACCGACACAATTGTTTACCACGGGACCCTTTATTAAGTATGAGATTTGGGGTAGCCGAGTTACGTATTCGACGTGGCTGTTTTCTTTCGAAAAGACGCGACAGATCGGATGGCGCGGGGAGACACGTGAAAGATGAACAAGTAAAGACTGACAAGGAATGACAAGAAGAAGAAGGGTCTCCGGAGAGATGAAATGGTTGAAAGA